>JAUJPO010080730.1:0-10668 GCA_032270745.1 Tiaropsis multicirrata
TCAATTTTGCCGTGTTTAACAAAAGAAAGTAGTGAAAGATCAAAGGAATTTACCTTCAACGCCTCAAAACCATTGAAAGCAAGTTGTGGTGAAGTTTAAGCTTATAATTATAGACGGCAGGTTGTTTCAGCTAGAAAATGATGTATTTTTCTTTAACCCCACAACTTTTCTTCATTGAAAACGAAGAAAAAACATGAATCGTAACTCTACGGAGAAGAGCGCAGCCGCGCGGACGGTCTGCTTGAACTCGGTCACATGATGTCGTATTCATTTTTAAATTGGTCCTTGATGATCTACAATCAGCCACAAATCACGAGTCACAGAGCCAGAGCCAATGGGCCGGGCCTGCTCCGCATGTAAAACACCAATCGAGAAACTCCAAAACAATGGAAAAAAATCATGATGGTAGCGCAAAAACAAACAAAGTTTATTGGTGCTTTTCTCCTGCGTGTTCAAGAGGTGTTAAAAACAACAGCAAAAAAAGTAAGTTTTTGACACTCAAAAAGATGCTAGTTTCCTTAACTGACAAAATGGAAACAATTTGGAAAAAATTGCACAATTTGTTATTGGTGGCTAGACTTAAACTCTATTTAGGCGCGTGCAATGCAATCGTTACATTGCACGTCCCTGAAAAAATTGCTCAGTGTAGCCTTAGCTTAAATGCTATTTATTGGTCAATATCCTATTGACAAAAGTTACTGATAAACTGTAATGATAAAAACGGGATCGATAAATTCTATTGACAAAAATATGATCAATAAAATTATATTGATAAAATAAGGATTGGTTCCCTACCTGTCAATTCTATCAATGTAAACTTTATATATTCTTCTGTGACTGCTAAATGAAAAGGATATAACGAAATAATGGAATTTAGGGATAATACAATATACTTTTTTGTCTTTTTAGAAATAAAAAATGCCTACTTTTCTTGGTAAAAACTTTTTTGAATTAGTAAGTACCTGTTTCATATCACTTTTACATAGCACAAGTTTTTGAGGAAAATATTTAAAGCCCTCTATTCCAAGCTACTTCAATAAGATAACTGACTGCATGTCACCCCAAATAAAGTTCATATAGTTTTTCTTTCTACTCAGAAATTATTGTGAAAACATCAGAAGACACATGGCATAAGAAATGAATTATTCATAAGATATAAAACTTCCCTGTTTTAGAGTTAAGAAAGACATTTTCCTGTATGATTTTAATCGTTTTATTTTTGTTTTAAATTTAGCACCTGCAAGAGAGGAGCAGGTTTTTCCAACAGAGTTTGTTGACAACGCCACATTTTGTTGAATCTGAAGCAGTTATGGAAAAACTTGAAGATGGTGTCTTATTTCATGAGCTAAATGAAGGTGAGTAAATCCTTCAAAATCTCAATATAAGTTGAGACATTATGAAGATGTAAATTTAAACCTTCTCTAAACTTCTTTTTTATAAGAATATCAGGGTGAGATTTTTATAGAAATAGAAACAATAGAAAATAAGAATATCACCTTGAGGATTTTTTGAGTTCATTAAAAAAAAAATGTGTGTAGTTTTAGTGCATATATATATTGACTCTTCAAAATAGCTGCTATAGGAAATCTTAAGTGCACAATGTTGAAATAATGTGATTGAGTGTAATTTTGACACCAATACAGGAAAATAAGTCTCTCCCTTCAGTTTATGTCTTTTCAAACTGAAAATCTCAAATTTTAATTAAGGAAACAAAGCTTTCAATAACTTTTTTTTAAATTTTCTTTTAAAGTCTTTTATTTTCACAGAAAATCTTAGAATAATTTTATCATTGCAAAAACAAAATTCAAGGAAAGACGATACACTAAGCTTTATTATCATTACTATTTATTTTTCAGAAACCCTTGACTTGGATGAAGAACTTGAAAACTTTTGTAATCAGCAATTCATTGATGCAACATTGAAAAGCAATAATTATTTTGTTGATGATGGTTGCAATCATGCAGAGAAACCTGCCAAGTGTGATTCTGAAAATCTTGTTTCAATGGACTCAGACTCAGATTTTGCATTCTTCAGCAGCATTGAAAGCTTGACCGAGGATGGGAAGGAAGCATTGCATTTTATCGTCAATGGTTCAATATGTCCACCCCTAGTTGAGAAAGAGCTATCTGGTAAGGTTGTTTTCTTTGAAAGTCTATTCAGCTCTATCATAGAGCCACTAATGTTTTGACTTTTCTTAGAAACTTTTAAATGTACTGGGACTCAAAAAAAACTTCACACATTTGGTGACTTCTTGGAGGCTGAAAAAAATCTTGATTGAAACCAAAGTCACTTTTTTTAGAAAGAGGATAGTCTAACTTAAATTTCAAGTTATAACTTTTTAAGTTTTGCCCAGTGGTTAAAAGGTTATGAGCTTGTAAAGTAAAAATTCACTTTTTGAAAAGTGCAAAAACACCTCAAAAAAGGTGAGTTAAATTTTCGGAATTAATTCATAAATGTCAGGCATTAAAACTCTTTTGGGACTCTTTTGTGAGTTTTATTTACGACTTACTTAATCACTGGTAACAAAGTCTTGAAAAACAATACTTTTGGATTGGAATTGTCAAAATAGGAAATTGTGAAAAATGTTAAAAAATGCCTAATTTGACTTAGGTATCCTTTTTTGATGTGTTCTTCCACTTTTGAAAAGTTAATTTTAAATCAAAAAGGTCATAACTTGTTAACTAATGAATCAAATTTCAAAAGTTATACATCAAACATCAAAGTTAGGCCCTCTTCTATTACCTGAAAGAAAATTTGAATTTAGAATTTCAAAATAATAGAATTTATTATTCCTTTAAGCATTTTCTAACAGTGTTACATATTGCACTATAGAGTTTTTTTCGGAATTATAGCAAGTTAAAGTTCCCAGTTTGAGTGTTAATAAGTTTCTACCTAGAATACCTCCACATTTTTTGCAGATATGCTATTGGAGGAGTTGCTGGATGACGAGTTTGTCAAAGAAAGTAGTTTTTCCAATCTTAGTCTATTGAATTATTTGAAGCCAGTTAGAATAAAAGATCCCTTTGGTCAGCTTGGAGCACCAGTTTCTAAAAACAAGTAAGTATTATTTTCACCAGCTCTTGTACTTTCGTTTTCAGTTTTGAGTATCATAATAATTTCCTATAAAATCACTCTTCATGTGATCAAGCTAAAAATCTAAGTGGTATTGTCTTTATTTATATTTTGTTCTTTCAGATGTAATCTTGAAGTTTATTCTATTGAGACAGAATTAGATTCACCATGTGAAGAAAAAACAAGTTTCGTATTTGAAAAAGCTATTTTTCCTGATGAAAAGATTGTGAGTTTGTGTAAAAATGGTTTAAGCCGGAGCGGAAAAATATCAATTTATTTGTTTATAATCAGTTTGAGTATGTACTTTAAAAGTGTGCATGATGCAATCATTTCCACTAATTAAATTTAATTTTAATTTCACCATTTTATGCATGACACTTTAACAAAAAAGCTTTGATTTGATTTTTTTGATCATTTAATTTCAAAGACATTCATCTGATCATTTTAGGGACCTGACTACCTCATTGACGATGTTGTCTTTAAAGACTTCATTCATCTTATTGAGAATGTACCATTCTTACCAGACGTAATAAATCCTCACAATCTACAAGAGTTACCATCACTACCAGAAGATGATATTGCTTGGAAACCTACAGAGGCAAGCAGTTTGGTCTTTGATAAAGTCTATGATGAAAGTATTGAGATCCCCAATGAGTCAAAAAACGTTCAAGGTAGGTGTATCATGGGTTTGAACCTTGAATTTAAGGGCTTTACAAGGCTAAATGTATCATCTCGCGCACAAAAAGCCTATATTGACCAGTCTGTTTTAAACAGTTGAGCTAAATTTTTGGCAATGTCTGTCTGTCTGTCTATCTTAATGGGTTAGGCTAAATAATTTGGTACATTTATTCCTAGGATTAGGATTATTGAAGTTGAACTCACGCCGTTAGTTACTGATTATTTTCAATATATTTTAAAATATTAAAAATGTTGTTTATTTTTTCATCTAGAAACTAAAAATGTTATGGATATTTTCCATGATGATGTCGAAGAATTACAGCTAGATTCTCCAGTTTATCGGCTATATAAAGATTCTGGAGATGGTCATTATGAAATCAAGGGAAAAGACAAATTCAACACTTTGTTTAGCTCTCTTGAAAAGTTAAACATGGAGGACGACACTGCTATGTGAGTGTAACTCTTAGATATATTTTATTTCTGCTGAATCAATGTGATCTCTCAATCCTGTGATTCTTTTCCAGACCAATACCACTTTGTTACTGTTCAAAAGCTTTTCTATAGCCGGGTTTCCATTCACCGTGCAGGCCACTTTGCACAGTCAAAATCTTTAAAAGAACTGGTCACATAAAGATTTTGGAGTCACTGTCTGATTTCCATTCCTGTGAGATCAAATTATTTTAGATTTTTTTTTATTCTGCAGATTTTTTCTTTTCTGATTGGTTGAATGATTTTGTCCTCTCGTGTTCTCTCAAGATCTCTTTTGAAATTTGAAAATTTTAAGCAAATGAAAGAGCACAAAAGAGTTCGCATTTTGTGTACAAAAAGTTCTAACTTGTGACGTTAATGAACTATGAAAATAAATCTTTTTCGTGCAAATTCATCCTCTCTGTGAATGGAAAACTGACTTTAAGGAACTCAAAATTATCATAGTCTATCGATGAATAACATCTTGCCATTGAACACGATAAAATTTGAAAATTGGATTTCAGTTTCGTTTTAGTTGTACCCTCTGGATGAAAAATAATACTGAATTTTTATTTTCCAGATCTGTAATTTCTCCAACAACTGAAAAGCAGATTATGGAAAAATTGGCCAGTAGTGAAAAGTGTTACGGTGACAGTCTGTTAATGCTCTTAAAAGGTAGGTGACATAGATGATTAGGTAATTTAAAAAAAATGAACAAGATTGAAGTGAAATTCAGAGAAAAATAGGTAGAAAAGCCAAAGGTTTTTTTAAGTTATGATTATCTGCTACTTTTTATTCTGGATATTTCTGACATAGCGTCCTCCCCCCTGAATTCAGGGGGGGGGGGAATAGGTTTTGAAGCCAAAGCGACCTATGGGGGGGGGGGGGGGAGAAATTTTTTTGAAGCCCGGGTAAAACGAGGCGGGGAAATAGAAAGTTTTGATTATAGGTCTGTGGGGAACCAATCAAATGTCCATTCAAAATTCAAAAAAGCACTTTTTAGGTTTATTTCATTTCTTTAAACCAGCAATAAGGAAGAGTTTAAAACTCGAATCCAAAGCATCCTTTTCATTTACACCCGTGAATTTAAAACTACCCTTACAAAAGGTAAACAGAACTTTTGCCAAATTAGGACCTTTCTTTCTTGAGGGGGGGGGGGGCAAATTTTATTTTGGAAAAATGAGGGGGAAGAATAGAAAATTTTGATTTTAGGAATGGGGGGGGGGGGGAAGACCTTCAAGGACACTATGTTTCTACGTCCTCATAATTTATAGGAGTTTCATTGTCCTTTAGAGCCTAAACATGAAGTAGGCATTTCACTTGAACCACTGGAATTTCCTGAGCTACCAACAATTCAAACGCAGTTTGAGAGCCGCATTGAAGTGCACTTGAAATGGGACCCTTTGCATGATTCACAGGCAACGATAGTTAAAAGTGAAAAGTTGGTTGGGTTTGACAAACTGGTCACTGATGTTGGTGTCACCAGTGCATCTAAAAGCGTCTTTGAGGAGCACTTTCAAAAATTTGAATGGGATATTGGTATTATTTCAATATAGAATCTGACCCCTTGATTAAAATTATGATCGTTAAAAACTCTGTTAGTTAAAAGAGCTCATTTTTAGGAATCTTAATCCCAATTTATTTCGCACTGACTCATTGTACTCACATGATTCTTGATCTTAGATCTGCCTTGTGTTATCTCTTTACTTTACTGAAATGTTTAAATATTGTTCATTTTGACTTGGCAATGGCTAGTCCCAGGTTTGTATTCTCAATCATTTTATATTGTAGACAACGATGACGAGAACAAGGAAGAAATGTTGAGTGAATGGAAAACATTTCAGCCAATCAACTGTTTTAAACACATCACCAACATCCAACATTTACATCCAACTAAACGGATTAATGTTGAAGCAACATCAACTACACAAAATAAAGAAGGTGAAAGGAACATTTATTTAATTTTATTTTGCATAGGGCTGGGCATTCAAAAGTACGTACGCCCATTTTGTCCTATTTTTGTTGTTCGTCGAACGTTTGCCGAAAGTTACCTCTTTGTACGTTCGTTTTTATGTTTAAAGCCCCCCCCCCCCCATTCTCGCATGTTTTGATTTTCACACTTTCATTAGAACACAATACATAATACACAAATGTGTCAATTGTTTAAAACTTTAACTGAATTAACCAGGTCAAAAAGTGAATGTACTGACATGCTCAACCCTCTTCCCCCCTTCGCTTTCGTTCGCTATTCTGTTGACACCCCTCCCTCCTCGGCGAGGCCTAGTTTTGTATGCTCTAACTAATTACTTCCCAACACATTCAATTTGAACATCTTCGTTTCCGATTCTAAGCACAATAATCATAAGAAAAACGACTTAACAAGAACAAGAAATAATATTACGTTATGGTTTATAGTTAGATTTAGTCTAGAATGATACATAACAACCTACCTATATTAATAGTCGTATTTTGTTTGTACGTTTGTTTGTTTGTCTGTCTGTGTGTCACTTTCGTTTTCTCAAACCGTAAGCTTTTCCTTTCTTTTCTTTTTCATTTTTGTTCGTTATTCCATGTCTCTGTCTGCAAATTACCAAATATGGTATGCTTTATCAATTTTATGCATCGAATTAAAAGAAAAGAATTACAAAAGGAACAAAGAGACATAAAAAAAAATAAAAAAGTATTTCAATAAGCGCAAGCAGCCTCTGGTCTGCAGCGTACGACGCTGTTATGCAGCTAGTGTTTCTTATTATTCAAGTTCAAATTCACTTGGCTTATCGATTAAGTTATATACATCACAGTAAACATTTTTCCTCAATCATCTCAATAGATTCCAAATTTCCAAAAAAATCTCGATTTCCGCAACAAAAACAACTACAACCACAACAACAACCCCAACAACCACAACAGTATCGCAAACAATTCAGAAACGATGCTGAGAAGATAGCTGCAGTTTTGGCTTCATCAACTCCTTTATTAACAACACAAAACAATAACAAATCATCTAAGACATCAACCAAAGAACGTTTTGAATCTCCACTCGATGCGTTCATGATGTTGAGAAAGAAACAACAGCCTCTTGTTATGTCAACACCTAAACAAGGCCTCCCTTCAAAGCAACAAAATGATCATGGGGTTACACGAAAAATAGGGATCGTCTCCCCAGGTATCATATAAATAAATCATCTTCCAATTTGAGACCATGTCGTTCTTTAGTACTTAAGTCTCTAAAATTCGCTTGGATAAAAGGGCCGACAAATTTTTGTCTCAGTGCTTTGTTCTCCAAATCTGTTTAATTTTAAGAGACTTTACTATGAAAAACATTTAAGGGTCCTAGCTGAAAGGACTAAATTGATTGAATTAGTGAACCTTTTCGCTATAACAATTAAATCAATAATTTTGTTTTTTAAAAGAGATACATAATGCTGAATTATTGGGATTACTTTTAAAGGAACTTTTATTGGATGTACTTTAACTTTGTGACCTGATTACTTTTTTACATTTTTTCTTATTGCAGTAACAGCATCCACTTCGAACTTAACATATAACCATGGTAACCGCATTGTCAAAAAGGTCAAACCGTTCATACCAGACACTGTTTCAACCATATGCCCTGACACAACAATTACTAAACACCATGACGGCCAAGGCCAACAAAGTGACAGAACAACGATTCACGACAATGGAAAAACTGCTCTCGACAGAAGGAGAGGAAGTCTTATTACCCCTGAATGTATAAACACCACTCCTAAAATATTAAAAAAGCCTGGTAAAAAACTACCTAGGAAGCACGATGTGGTTTTGTCAGAGAATTTTATGGAAATTTTGTTATGGCTTGCCAAAGATTCTTCACCGCTTATTGAGTTCTTGAAAGAGAAACAATGCTTGAGAAAAGATGGCAATATTCTCTCCTTCACTTCAGACCAAGCCAGGTTTCTTTGCAAAGAAGACGAAAATAAAAGGTCCAAGGGTTTGCAAGGTAAAAGCCTCAACCATAGTTTTTCGCTAGTTCGCCTTAAGGTATGTCATCACCTTCGGAATCGATATTTGAAGCTTTTGATATTTTCATCGATAACTTGTGATGACGTAACATTTATATATTAAAAGTATATATTTTCAGAGAGCTTATGAAATTCTACATCTGATGAGCCTAATTTTGGCAATTTTTGAAAAATGGAGAGAAAATGGTTTTGTTACAAAGATTTACGTAAAAAAACAGATATAGTCAGCTTCTAAGAGTTCCAAGTCCCCTTAGCCGGAAATATTTGGGAACATTTTTACATGGTTATGTTCCCAAGATAATAAAGAAAAATACGTTGCCTCATTTTTTCTTCTTATTGCCTCAATCTAAAAATATTTGCTGTGAAAGTCAAATTTCATGATATTTTTGCTAATTTATGATTTTTTTTGACGTTCAATTCCAAATCTCAAAAAAGAAGACTTAAAAAAAGAAATGAGGCAAAGTATTTTTCTTTAATATCTTGGGAACATGATCATGTAAAAATTTTCCCAAAAGTCTTCGGCTAAGGGGACTTAGCTCTTAGAAGCTGACTATATCTGTTATTTTTCATAAATTTTTGTATCTAAATCATTTTCTCTATGTTTCTCAAAAATTTCCAAAATTAGGCTTATCAGATGTAGAATTTCATAAGCTTTCTGAAAATTATATACTTTTATTATATAAATGTTACGTCATCATAAGTTATCGATGAAAAGATCAAAAGCTTTAAAAATCGATTCCGAAGGTGATGACCTACCTTAAAAAGAAAAGTAAAATTGTAGGAAATTGGACATTGTAATAAAAATTCTTGAAATGTAAAGAAGTGAATAACAAAAACCATAGTCAGTATAAAACACACTGGTCTGACAATGTATTGATTTATATCTTTTTGTCAACTTTTTCTTTGTTTAAAACAAAAGTAAATGTCGATTTGCTCATGTGATAATGGTCTTTCGGTTTAAGTTTTTAAAGCAAGCTTACCAAACAATATCCCAGTAAAAACAAGACGTTAAAAAAGCCGTTGTTTGGCCGTCAAACTGACGTTCTATACTTACTGGGATATTCACTGAACCTGAACCTGTTTACTATCATATAATTCATCTGTCAAATTGAGACCATGTCGTTCTCATTTTTGTCTCGATGCTTCGTTCTTAAACTCGTTTAAGAGACTTTACTACGGAAAACTTCAATGGGCTCAATTTGGCAGCTCCAAAATTTACTATACCTCATTATATAAATCAGCATTTTTGGGTGAGACCGATTTTGCTCTTTCTAGCAAGGTTATTGCTTGTTGTAATACATTTTGATTTCGACCACACTAAGATGAAGAATTTGCATTTTCAATGTTAATATATGGAAATGGAAAAAATTATTTATATCACTTTACTTGTAAAACGAACAGTACGGTACACTGACTTTTACACAATGCTTACCTATCAAAACAGGCTCAAAATAATAAATTCATTTAAATAGCGCAGATATAAAAGTCTAATAAATTTCAATAGTCTACATCCTTAAGTGAAGCCTGGCGCAGATATAATAGTCTAACACTAAATTGTATAATTTCAGCAAGCTATATCTAAAAAGTTGCCTTGTCATCTGAAGAGTAAATTTGTCCCTATCATACACATGAAAATACTTACCAGCCTAGCATAACACTTTGATAATCGAGCATACAAATGTGGATTTTTAGGCTCGTGCCTGTCAAGAGCTTGAATAACATCAGAAATCTTCTCTACGGCCTAAAAGTATAGGTATAGAAAAGTAATGAAAAAAATGACCAAAATTATACTTCTTTTGGGCATAATAACTACAGTTGTTTTAACCTTTTTGATGTTTGTTTGACTATTTTTTTTCAAGAAAGTTTTACAGATAAATTGACCAATAATTACACAAAACCTATAGAAAATTTCACACTAACCATATTTTATAAAGTACGTAGATTTTATTGCACTAATTCACTATAAGTCAAATCAAAAGTTAAGAGGATAATGTTGATACATAATAGATTTTTAAAAAGTGAAGTCAATGTAACAGTTTAACTACTATTTTACCTGGTTATAATCAGTATCTTTGCAAAGGTATGTTAAAACCATAAAATGCAATGCTTCAATATTCTGTGTGTCCACTTGAAAAATCCTGATGAAAGAAATCATAAAATTGAATACAAATTTTAACTAAATGTCAGAACAATTTTCCATATGTGACTCCCCAAGCAATTTGGAGTACATTAAAATTGGGTTGGTTAAAGTTGGAAAAGTGTCTGGCTGATGTGCTGGCTAATTTCAAAATACGAGCCGGCAAGAAGTTGGCTGAGAAGATTTTTGTTCCTCAGTGTTTGGCCGGCCACTTTATTTTTTGTCGGCTAATTTGTTTGCCGGTGACGATAAAAAAACAAAACAAAACAAAAGGGAAAAGAATAATTCTAAAGTGTCTAATGTTTTGTTTCA
>JAUJPO010080741.1:0-10667 GCA_032270745.1 Tiaropsis multicirrata
TTTTTCCAGGATTTTTTCCGCATCTCCGCACCGGAAATTAGTAAAAAATATGATGCGGGCGGGCGACGCGAACAGAACAATTTTTCAATGGCTGCCTAAGACGTCTGATCTATGAAACCAAACTTAACTTACCATGTGACTCTTCTGAAACATCATTCCAGTATTCGCCATCATCTAGAAACTCATGAACATTAGAAAACTCGTCCTCCAGTTTGAAAATTTCGAGGACATCATCAACCAATGTTTCATTGTGATAGGATAAATAATCTGAAAAAAATATAGTCCAAAATTTAGATCTTGTTTTATTACATTTCTTTGCTGCAGCTTTCAGCTTTTTACCCTTCCCCAGTTGCGGCGACAGGAACAAACACACACACACATACCCTTTGTTTATACTTTTACAAATTCGTCCTCCAGTTTGAAAATTTCATAATGACATAAACATTATAATTATATCATTATAGCATAGCTAATAACATAATGTTATTGTTGTTTATCATTAGGGCAGTACCTTGAAAGCAAAACCAAGAATCTTTTAATGTTCTTCATCATTCATCACAACATCAGTGTTAAAGGGTAAAGTTTTAATGAAAAACGATTCAATCTTCTTTAAATTCACACAGGAAATGTCCAATTATATAATATTTGTCCAATTCCAATAATCTAGTTTGCTGTAACAATAAGTCTCAGATAGTCCATCTTATAAATCTAAGTGACGGTGGATGACAGCTCCAAAGTACATTAATTTTATGAAAAATGTTTCAATCTTTTTCAGATATCACACGAATGTATTTATATATGATGCTGTCTAATTCCAGTCGAGATATGCTAAACTTAATTCTTCATTTTGCTTATTTATTCCTTCCTCTCAGGCAGTCAGTCGTCTACAGTCAGTCAAAGCACGACCCGATCACACGAGGCATCGAGAAGAATGAAAGAATGTTCTAGATCAATTTTCATTCCCAGAAACCTCTCGTGTCTTTAAAGTTGGCAATAATTCCAAAATTTATCCGACAGTTGTAAAGTATGACAGAATACAATCTTTCATGATTTTTCTATAAGGACATAGTTTCTATAAGAATATCGTGGTAGGGGGCCAGAATTGGGACACTTTATGATTGTTAAACAATGATAAAATAAGATTAATATACTCATTCTGGAAAGTTTAGTCTACTATCTTATAAAAAACGCATATTGGTTCAAGACAAAGCATTTCCACTTATAATTGTCCAAATTCCTTAATATAATATGTAACGAGAACTAAGTCAATTAGATTCATACGAAAAAAACTACCTTTAAATGCTTCGTTAAAGTCTGACCCTGCAGCTGCATCCACATTTCCATCTAAATTATTGCTGGCAATATTATCTTCGCGTGATGTAATATCGTCTGCCGTGTCAATTATAACCTCCTCGTTCATTTCAACATCACTGTCAGTCCCATTTTCAACTTCAACCAAATCATCAAAAACCTCACTGGTATCGCAACTAAAAAGAGTATCCCTGTGTCTGTAAACATAGGATCTGGACAAACCAGCCGTGTCCTTCTTCTCCGCCATTTTGATGAGAATGACTATGCAAATTTTACCAAATTTTAAGGTACGGCAATGACACAATGCAAATGGCGGCGAAGCTTGCTAGAAACACGATCAATCGAATATTCCCTCGTTCGAACGCTCGTCAATCGAATTTTTACGCGTTCGAATGTATTCGAGAGAAACTTTGAAAAAGCCCCAAAATAGTTACACTCTATCCAAAGGGCATACGAAAAAGGCAACAATATATTAGGAAATTATATTCAAATCGATTAATAATGAGCCGAATTCAGAGAGACAGAAGACCATCAAATAAGCTGGCACAGGATGCAATGGGTAAGCAATTTTTTGGAATTGGGCGGACATTTTTAGGACTTACATTTAAGTTAATCATATGATCTTTTCATAAGAACTATCTGAGAGATTCTTATAACTTTTCTTGCTCAAACATGCTAAAAATAAGTACACGCTTTTCTTTGTAAGAATATTATTTTGTAGGAATAATTTGAATTTATGATGATAGAAAAATAAGAATTTTAAAGGGTGACCTTCAACAGAAAAACACCTTGGCTCTATAAAAATCATGTACATATAGGATCGAAATATTTTTCTGCTAGGAGAAGAAGAAACTGGAACAATTCTCAAAATAGTCTTCACACAGGAGGAAACAAATGGGAAGCGTTTGACCCTTTCTTTGCCATTTGGGACACTAAAGCCTCAAGACGTCTCAACAAGGGAAGAAGTCCAATTAGTCGATCTCAAGGAGATGGAGAAATATTTTGTTTTTTATCCTCACTCCAAAGATTACTACGAGGCCCTTCTTTTGAACATCAAAAAGAACAAAAAGAAGAGAAAATTAAGCGAGGGTATGTATTGTCGAGCTTTTTTAAAAATTTACAATCATAATAATTCTTCCAAAATTGAACGATTCGTCTTATCATTCCAATCCAATGGTTGTCACTGATATCGAAATCATGTCCTAAAAAGTAGATTTAAAAAAGTAAATTAAATTTCATCATCCACATCCAAACATCTGAAAGGCTTTAAGTTACTATAGTCCCAAATGAGAAGGGGGACTAAAGCAATAGATCCTTTATGCCCATATTCTTTACTTGGAAGCTACGATTTCCTTCAGTACTTCCATCTTGTCAATCTCTCATCCTAATTTTAGTTTTTGTTTACCTTTTTGATGATAACCCTCAGAAACTTAATTTGGCAGACTTTAGCCAAATCTGCCAAGTTCCCGTCAAAATTAGTTCCTTTAAGGTAGTTAATATCATTATTTTGGTCATAAAAAAAATTAAAAAAAACAGCAATAACTTACCAGGGGCATTTCAAATTGGTATTGAAATGCTTGCCTTTAAAGTTCCGGACTTGAAAGGAATAAAAAATGGCAGTTAATTATATAAATTATTGCTACAATTTTAGAACCCTTTGCTGCTGAAACAGAGACAGGTGAGTTTAATTTATTTTACTAAGACCCTTTATAAGTTCTTCAGACCAAGATAAGAGGCACGAGAAATTCATTACCCTCATCCTGAAACAAAACTCATTTCTTTTTATAAGTACGCTGGATTTTTTTATAAGTATAAGGCTTATAAGTATATTCAGGCTGAAATTGGCAAAAAGTTAAGCTTATCTCTAAACTGAGAAAGCTCATCATTCAAAAAAATGCTTTAAAAAAATAGTGTATAATACAGATTTCTTACCATTTGTTAACATTATAGACACATCATTACAACAGATTGCAAATGATCACAGTGCTGCCACTACGCCAGTTGAAGGTTGGTTTCTAAAGAAAAATTAATTTTTAGTGGTTTATAAAATCCATGAAAAACCTAAAATCAGACTGGGATATACTTATATTGGGGACGAGGTAAAGCAGGCAGAATGTGTGGTGCATGTTTTGGAGCTTTTTCCTTTCGGAGTCAAAGATATACGATACACGCAAACTTAATTGTTACACATTTTTAAATACTATGAGACAAATTCAATTTCAATTTTTATTTTATTTTACATAAAGTCCAGAAGCCCATGAAAAAGCCAAAAAAATGCAACACGGTTAAAAAATCAGATCAGGAAAAAGAACAAATAAAACAACAAAAAGGTATGTGATTCCTAAGTGTATCAAGATGCTTTTACTTGTCTTGTAGAAAAACATGTACACATTTAAATCTTAATGAACAACATCCAGTTTTGAAAATGAATTTCCCTCTATCAAAATGCTTTTACAAGGAAATTGAACATGCAATTTATTTGACAATACTTGTTTTTTCAGCTAAAGAAAAAGAGACTAAGGCAGCAAAAGCCAGTGCAACAACAATACTGGCACAGGAAATCTTAAGCAAAAAAGGTATAAATGAAAAACTTTTTATTCTAATTTAGTCCAATCTCATTTAAAATCTGTTTTATGTTAAAAGATAAAATCTTCTTAGAATCAAAATATAAAAAACTCAAATCAAAACATTCTTGTTGCTGTATGTTTTTTTGATGTAGTTAAGTTACAAGCCATTATTTTTAGATATTGACATTGGCCTTAATGAGGACATTCTATCCAAGTATGTGGACATGGACAATATTAATTACAATATAGCTTCCATGAACACATCGCCAGGTAAGCTTTATCTTGAAATGTTTTTTACCCAAACCAAAACACATAAAAAGAAATGTAATAAACAATTACTTTAAAAAATTTGCACCTAATTTTTAGATTTTGAAGTCACTGAATCGCAGCCGACAATGCAAAGAAAAATGTTGTTGTCAACAAAAAGTTAGTTATTTGATTATTCACATTTTGGATTTTACTTCAGACATACACCACTAGTTTAAATAAAGACCAGTTATAAAAGTAACAAAATAAAAAAACTTTCAATACATCTCTTTGTGTTCATTCGGTTTGATACAATTTTTAACACACTTCAAATTTGTTCATTTTAGATGTTTCTGTTTTTTGAAAAAAAAAGTAATATAAAAAAGTCATGAAGTTAAAAATGTTTTGTCAGAAGCCAATTGAATTCGAAATCCAGGGGCATTAGCATTTAAATATAAAATAATATATTAGTCCGAAAGGTTTTAAAAGTAAAGCAGCTGTCATAAAAAGTGATCAGAAAATTAAACTGCGCTCACATGTGACGCAAAAGATCCACAGACTATGTCTATTGTCGTCATTTCAAATCACGTATTATGTAAAAAATTTCGTGTCCCCACACCTTCAGAGGATATTTTTGCAACATTTATTTCATTTTAACCAATCAAAGTCGTCTATACAACTCAAATAAATTATGACATAATCTTTCTATTTTCTATGGTTAGAGTATGGTAGTTGCTTTGATTTCATTTTTATGGTTTTGTTCCGTGTGCTAGGCTATACGACACGATTTAAAATTGTCGTGCGATTAAAGCAATTTTTATTTTGGCAATCGCACTAAAAATGTCCCCGAACCTTAAAACGGTCACAAACTGGAAAAGCCGTTGAGAATAGTAACTAATGAATTATTTCTCATGATATAACACATTCAAAATGTGCACCATAAAAAACGCCTCCAATTTTATAATTTTGACGTACACACGTGAACTCCTGTATATATTCTTTAATAATTATCAATACTAAATGGTGAAAAATATACTGCATTTACAAAAAGCAATAAATATATAGTGCGTTCTTTAAAAAAGAAATTAAATAAAGGTTATTAAATCCTCAGTAAAGGTTTGGGTAAAATTAAAACGCAGGGTAAACTTCCTCACGGAAACTGTCATTTATAATACTGCCAATATATAATAAGTAAAGTTTTAAAATTTGTTACCTACATCAAAAACATGAAAGTCTTTAAGTATTCGGACTACTTTCTTACCGTTAAACTGAAACGGTCTGAGGCGCTATTTAAAAGACTAATTTTTTCCCTTTGTTGTATGAAATACGTATTGACGGTGAAAAACAATTTAATCGATACAGAACTGGGGATTTCAGCTGCTGGTAAATTCTAAGTTAAACTAAAAAGCATTTATGAATGAGGTATCGATTATTCAGAATCAGAAAACTTGATTTTTCCATTTCTGAACAATCGTCTGCCATATTTTATCTTGTTTTCTAGTTGGAAGAGGCTGAATTTGGCCAGGAAATTTTTCCTGACGTTTATTGGTGGGTTTTTATGATTTCCGCCGCCAATCTGTACAATTCCTAGCTTTCGTCCACCAAAAAGGTTTGTCCTTTGAAGAAGAATATGATGATGGTGCAATGATCGAGCTTCCATCATCAAAGTCATCTGCATCACCAGGGTTAAAGGGTTGTTCGTCACTTTCTGCGGCGCGCTGGGGAGAATTCTGATCGTCATTTGATTTGTCGAGTCTTTAATGAAAGTTAATCACATTTAAATTAAACCTCCGCATGATGACTTATAAAAATTTGACCTATGTAGGGGACACTTAAGTAAGAACTAGTTTTTGGTGCATTGATTAAAAACTGCCGAGTCGTCTCCATGAAGGAAAAAGCCAGAATATAATAGCCTATTAAAGTCTAAATGAATCATGTCTCAGATTATTACACGAACCAGATTTTAAACAATTCAACTAGGTGTTCAAATAAATCGATTAAACTTTGCATGATTGTGTTCCTTGATCATATGATGGCTGAGTCTATCAGAAGTTTACGAGAGTTCATGATTCCTACATTCGAAGCTTAGGTAAAAAATCTCCTCGGGAGAAAGATTAACCGATTTTGAATTCCCTATGAAAAAATCTAAATTTAAATCTGATTGATGGACCACTTTCATTTTCGTCGACATTACTTTCAACATTTTCCTTTTCATCGTTAGCTGTTATTATGAAGTCAGAACTGTTCTCTTCTGATCTGGTGGGAAAAAAATATTTGTTTAGTACCAAATTTCATAAAAGGATGAAATTCAATAGGATTAAGCACAACCTTTTGTGTCTTTTTAGCAACTTTCAGGGCTGAAAGCTGAGTGTGCAAATCTAGAATGTATTCGTTAAGACAAACTTTGAGCAGGATGGACCAGAATCGTTGCAACGAGTCACACTGTTGATCACCTCAGCAGCTCTGACAGCCTGATTCATCATTTGTTTTTGCCGATATATATCCTCTGCAGTCTTTACATTGTGTGCTAAGAGGTCAGCGACAGCTTGTTTATCGTTTGGTCTTTTCTGATGGACCAATGTTGTCATTGATTTTCGTATGATGTTCCCACACATATTCTTTTTGGGAGGCTCACGGTCTTTGTACACATCCGATTCCTGCCAAATCTTATGGACTCTCCTGCTTACTGCTCCTGACTCCATACCACGCCCGCTGTTGCTTATAAAAACATTGTCACAATCATTGCGAGAGAATGTTGGACGAAATCTTTCAACGTATAACTTTAGTCTGGAAAAAAGCATCTTGTCGAGTGCAACATGGGCATAGCCATGTTTGTGAAAAGTTTTGTGTACTCTCACTTTTATGATGTTGTTAGTGTCTCCGGTGGTGTTGCTTTCGAACTCCTTCATCGACATGTTCGCAGTAACTCCAGTTCTAAACAAAAAAATATTTTTTGTAAGGTTTTGTCTGTTACAAGATGCCATAGAAAAAATTTAATAATGTTTTTCTTATATTTTGACAATCTCGTCGATTTTAGACCATCGGTAATTTCAAGTATATATAAGACTTAAAAACCATGTTCTTGACAGTTTATAGAAAATAATATGCTCCCACTACAGTTTGTAGTACAGCTGTAATCCCGAGTAAAAACCTGACAACATTCCGAACAATGAAGTGAGACAGGGAGTATTAATTAAAATATGTCCGATATTGATGTGTAAATTCCCCATTTAGAATTTGAATTACCTGTGAGCATTCGCAAGTGCAATAGCAGCAAAAAGCCAATCTCTGACCAAGTAAAAGTCACTCCTTGATGGTAGAAATTCATCGCCTTCTTCAGATGCTTTTCCAAAAGTTTTGACTGCCTCTCTTGTCATTGGTCCGTTCTCGAACGCTTCTACTTGATCTGGCGTGATCAACACATCGTTTATCTCGTCATCCGTTTCCCATCTAGTGAGAAAATCAACGAATAAATCTAATATTAATGATAATATACTAGCTGGCAAGCCAGCGTCGCATGCCGCTGGCGCGAGATAGAGGCCCTACAGGCCTCAATGTCGCCACAACAACATCGCTATATAGTTAGTAGTTTGAGGGTTATTAGTGACGTCACTTTTGAGTTTAACCATTTATTCAATCAAGTGAAAATAATCAAGATTTCAGCGACCTTGCAATCCCGGAAGTTTTAAAAATATCAATGGGAAAAGACTATCTGAAATCGGAGCAGAATGACGCTGAAGAGTTTCTTGATAGTCTTTTGGATTGTATTTATCCAAACAACGATAAAATTGAGAGTCCTTTTAATTGTAAACTGGCGGAATACTTTAAATGTAAAGTATGTGGAACAATCAAAGGGTGGTTTCAATGCCTGAACTATCTTCGGGTTTCTATCGCTGAAGGTGAAACCAAAACAACTCTGGAGAATCTACAAAAGGGATTACTTAATACCCCCAATTCAAAACTTCGATGTTGTGAAAACTTTAGTCCACTGCAAGCAACATTTCTAATGAATTCACCAACATTTATTCTAATCGCAACAAATCGAAGTGCACATGACAGATATGTGGTTGAGAGCAATTTGGAGGTAGAACAAGAATTAAACATATCATCTATCCGTGGCATCGACGACGACATTACTTACAAGCTAATTGGCACCATTAATTTCACTGGTGCGAAAACTTCAACTGGACATTACATATGCTACTTACTGAATGGAGAAGATGTATTGAAGTTCAATGATTCGACTGTGACAGTCCAAGATAAGACAACAACACTTAATGATGATACTTTCCAAAAAACAACACATGTTTTATGCTACATGAAACAATCTAAGAACGAAGTCTCCATCAGCCAAGCAGAATGCACATTTGTGAATGAGGTTCTCCTCGGCACAGACATTTCAAAGTCAGAATTTGTATCAAAAAAGTCGATCGAAAGCTGTATTTTCGGTCGTTTGAACGATGAGATCATTAATGGATTTTTATCATCCTTTGAGAACATTGAGGACATTGTGACTTTTCCGACACAGTGGTTTTATGATGCATCGAAGAAGAAGAACACAAAGTCAAGAAAACGCTTTGAAAATGCCTTCTTTACGACAGATAGTAACACAGATTGCTTCATTCCTATCAACAAAAATGATCATTGGTATTTGGTTTTCTTGAATAATGGTCTGGCAGTATATTTCGATTCATTAATGGAACCTGTTGATGTGGAAATTACTGATTTAGTGGAGTCGTTGCAACACAGAAAAAACAAGGAGAAACTAAATTGGCTACAACTGAAAGGAAGGAAACAGCAGAACAATGTAGACTGTGGCATTCACATTCTGTCTACTGCCTGGGACTTATCAAACCGTGAAGAAAAAGCAAGACTCACCAATGTCAAACGGTTGAGGTACTGGATTGCATCTTGTTGTGGGTCAAAAAGAAATCTTTTGCAAAAAAAGAGACACAATCAAATGGAGAGGGGTGTATACAATCAGAATCCAAAGCAAGAGAATAATGCAGATGAAAGAAAAATTCGAAGCGTGGATTTTGTTGATTTGATGACCGCTCTTAAACAACAGACTGCCAAAGGTAAGTGGAAATAAAATTGTATTAAAGCTTGTTATATTTGCATTTGCATTTACAAAATTATCACAGGAGTGACAAATGAATTAGCAGTCATGACATGGGATTATGAGCAATTTACACGCTCTGCATTATTCTTCTTTTAATTTTAGCTTGCCTTGACTTTTATCGAAATTTCATCGTGCTAAACGGGTTTTTCAAATCTATTTTACTAGTAGTAACTTGTGTAATTGTATGAAAAATGAAAACGAAACAGTGTTTGGCAAAGAGTATTTCATTGGTATTTTATATTGCACTTTTTTAATCTCTAGGAAACGACTTCACCAGTTGTACAAATGGAACAGAAGAAACAGAAGAATACCAAGAAGAAATTGAGGTCATGCAAACAGACAACGAACTAAAAGGAAGAGAGCAACGAGAAAAAGCAGAACAAGAACAATACCCTGAGGAGGAGAGAAATAAAAACGAGGATATCATCGGTAATGAGAAAGAATCTGAAATAACTTTGAAAATGAAAGATGCAAATGCCAGACAAATGAAAGGTTACGCAAAAAGCCCTTTGCGACGGCCTGCACATAGCTTTTTGTTTACAAGTTTTGCTGAGATGAATAATGTACAGGCTGTTAGACACGCATCAAATGTCGCCAATAGCTTTCATACCAACCTCACTACTAACAAAACTTCACTTACCATTGTTATTAGTGCCTGGGTTATTATTATCTCATGATTTGAACACGAAAATCAATTCAATTCATTTGCCGTTTTTAGCTCCATACATGGGGTTTAATCATAAAAGATTGGCACCTCCAAAAGATATCGAAAGTATGTGGTGCTATTTTCTCATTGCGGTTTGTACATCTTGGTGTATTATTTTTGCTTTAGTTTAGAAACCTGATTTTTAACCTGTATATGATAACATTCATACTTTTGTTGAAAGCCCAGCATAACAAATTTGCATAATTTTATGCCCTTTAGGTATTTGTCAGAGCCTCAAAAAGCGTAAACTTGGAGAAGAAAGGGATACAGCAAAACTTGGTAAGCACCGGCAATGAATGCTCCTTTGCTTGATCAATATGTTTTAAATTATTTGCTAGGCTACACAACAACAGCGCATAGATATTTTGACCTTCTTGTACCATAAATTTTATTCAGATTACACACCTTATTTGTGCAACGAATCAGATGATGAAGAAGAAACTTACCGTGATGGAAAGGGTAAGTATACTGTTCTGCTTTTTTTTAGGTGATTTTTTATGATCGAGAAAGTTATTCAAAACCTTTAAAAGTTGCATCATAAATAAAAACGAAACACCGCTTGGCAAAGAATATTTCATGGGTATTTTATATTGCACTTTTTTAATCTCTAGGAAACGACTTCGCTAGTTGTACAAATAGAACAGAAGAAACAGAAGAATACCAAGAAGAAATTGAGGTCATGCAAACAGACAACGAACTAAAAGGAAGAGAGCAA
>JAUJPO010080752.1:0-10667 GCA_032270745.1 Tiaropsis multicirrata
TGTTGTCAAAAAGAAGACCAGATATTTGGTGATCCCATGTTTGAAGGAAGGTTCCCATGTTACAAGGTTTCACGGTAGGAAAATATTTAGACTCAAATTTTACAAAAAGAAAATTCCTGACTGCCCGGGTGGACAAAACCTTACTGACCTGCGGACCGGAAACATACAATTTTTTACAGATGACCTTATCCTTTATGATCTCATTTGTGAAACATTTATCGGCTGTACAGGACCCATGTCGCACAGATTTTATTTCATGTCAAATATATATTGCACACACATAATAAACAGATCCATCTGATTTTCATTTAACATTGTTTTAAAATAATAAAAACACTGTCACTATTTAACGTTTTAAAATCAATTGCTACTCAGTTTCTCTGTTGAATTTATGTTTATTATGGTCACTATTTTACCCGGGCAGAAAATTGGCCTCCCAAATTGCCATTTGTGATTTCTTTGTGTGATGCACACATCATTTTCTCTTTTTCTTCCCAATTTAAGCAATCTAGTGTCATTTAAATCTCAAAAGATTTCTTAGCCCCCTTGCCGCAGCCTCCTGACATTGATTTGCTTGCAAGGCACCATTGTGAATGGACCTCAGAAGCGCGATAGCCCCCCCCCCCAGTGGTGGGGGAGGAGAGTTTAGTGCGCCCAGACCCCCAGCTCTATATCATGCTCACTTGGCTCACGCTTTGTCCCACATTTGAATTTTGAAAACTTGACAACTACTGTATGCTATTTTCATCTAAAAATCAGTTGAGTCAACTAGATGAAATATGGTGTTTAATTTTTAATGCCTTGAAAATGCAAACAATTTAAAATTTTCAATAAATCTATACTTGCAGGATTCCATGTGTGGTTACACTAAAATATTGTTTATCATGTATTAAGTTGTGAAACTATTAAAGAGTTAAAATGTTTGCCTTTTTTAATTGATTGTGAAAATTTGATACCCTGCTTTCTTATGTGTTTTAATAAAACTTAAATGGTTATACCTAAAAATTTAAGTTCAGTCAGAGAATCCATCCAAAAAAGCGTCCTCATAAAATTACCAAAATTAAAATTAGTGTCAACTTTTTACAAAGGAGTTTGCAAAAAAAATAGGTTTATAAAACAATACTGTCCAAACGGAAACAATAAGCATATTGATTACGATGCAAACACTTACAAATCCCAGTGGTGCCACTATACCATAGTCTAATACACACTGTTGTTGAGTCTATAGTTCAAGTCAGATTTAAAAACAAATTTATTTCATAGATGGAACGCACGCACATTTTTGGCAATTATGACTTTTACGCCTCTTCCAACGTCATGAAACTCCTTTGTACAGACATTTCTTCTTTTGTGTCACGTGTCATTTTTCAGTTCTTTTATTAAGAACGAAGAAAAGAAGAACATGAAAATTGCGCTGGATAGAATTGTTTAAAAATTTTCAAGTAATTTCACTGATGCTAAAAGAACTAAGAGCAATTTAAAGACTTTATGACAGAGAGTATAGACAAAAACGACCGCTTTTACTGGATTTGCAATAAGACGCGAGCGAGGACAAAAACTTGCCAATATTCCCTGACTGAAGTTAGACTATCGTCTTTCTAAGGAAAGTGACTTTCGTTTCAATCAAGATTTCTTTCAGCCCAAAATCACCAAACGTACAAAGTTTTTTTGTGTCACCCGGTATATATATCAGTATTGACAGGATGATATTGACTTGGAATTGAATTGAGTTGGAAAAAGTCTGCTATCCAAAATTTCAAGCTAGTAATGAGCATTACTGGAAAAGACTCACAAAAAACATTAATTTTCTCTCATAAACTTTATTTTCAGGATACATTAGAATGACCTAAATATTATAATTAATTATAAGTAAAAATGGAAAAGGGTATCAAAAAGACTGGAGGAAACATTGATGGTACGTGTGATTATTTTTATGATAGCTTTGTTTATTTTAGTCCCAAATTCTCTTCCATTCTCAAGATTAATTTGGTTTAATCATCTAGGGCTTTGCAAATCTCATAAATCAAGATGGAGTCAAATCCAAAATACTGATACATGATATTATTAATTTCATGGATCCTTTTGCAGAACTGGTCAATGCATTGATAGATTCAGCATATGACAAAAAAGCTGATGTTCGAACTGATATGAAATGTTCACTCCATAATCTTGGAATCAAACAACCTGAATTGGTTTTAACATCATGCAATGTTTATTTGTCCAAGCACCAGAAGGTTTGTTATCTTTTCAGTCTGTATTTGTTGACTTGTTCAAGAAGCTTCTTTATTATGGCAAAAATAGAGTTAGATTTTAAATGTCTTTCAGCATTTATTTTTTCCGTCAAAACTCTTCAATTTGTAAATACAGCTGCTCTAAACTTGTACTTGTTTGCCTTTTAATGATTTAGTAATTCATGCAGTTTTAGTAATTCATGTAGTTTTAAATGATTGATTATAAATCCCTCACAACCATTTTAACCTATTACCAAAAACTTTTTGTTTTCTAGTTGGCTCAAGGGCACCGGGTTTTGCTACTGGAGATAATGACCAAAGTTATCAAAGATGCTGGCAAAGATGTCTCACTTGAAGTAGCCAAGGAATTGATTTTGCTTGGATCTAATGAAATCACTAAGTCAAAGGTTTATTTCAAGATTTATGATATCTTTTTTATTTAAAAATATACACAACACAAGTACATACATGTTTTTAAAATGATGAGTTTTTCAACACACTTACAATGATCACTGTGGTTATGAATGGCCATAGTTTTGTACTTTAAAACTTTTAAAATTTTTCAGGAAAATCACCTAGATACTCCCCTCCCATCTGTGAATCTTATATTCCAAAATACAGGAACCCCTCTCCTCAATTTTGAAAGAGCCCCAGGTACGAGGGGTTTAAATAGGCCAAAATCTGTTTTCAAATTAGTGAATTCTTAACCACTGGAATTCCCCTGTAAAACAGAAATGGAAAATAAAATGACATACCCCCAATGCAAATCACCTTTATTCATTTTTTCTTGTACTTTAGGAAATTGTTCCTGACTGGCAAACAGCAGCCTCTAATGTCCTAGTTGCACTGGGAATGTATTTCAGCCAAGAGGTCATGCAAGAAATGTTACAAAAGATCACACCTGGTGTTCTTCCACATTACTTTGTGGTCCTTACACTTGCTAATCTTGCAAAAGAAAATGGTAAAAAAATCTTTTCAATCAATATTTTAGTAGGAACCTCAGTTTGTTTTAGTTTTCCAAAGAATTTCCTTTTTTCATCAGAAGGCTGGAATGGGACACCATAGTTCACTAAGAGTGAGACCAAATACACTTTCGACATGTTCTTAGTTTGTTATAGATTTTAGTAGATGAGAGAAATGGAAAGAGGTCGTGGGTTCAATTCCCACTTGATTCTTTACCAAAGAGTAAATAGGGAAGTACATTAGAGTGTGATCTATCGATTAATTACAAAATAGTTCACTATGTTTATTATTTTGTTATTTCTCAATTAAACCAAACCAGTTAATTTACCCAAACTATTTAAAAGGTAAATAAAGATCACACGGTTAGAAAGTCACTACATAAATTCAACAACTTTTGGATCTGTTCTGTTAGTGTAAGCTTTCCGCGTGGCAGTAGTTAGTTTTTAAATGTGTATTGTAATTATGTAAATATCTGCATATGTCCTTTACGATGTATTATCTTTAATTATTGTTTTATTGTCTATTGTAATTGTTTGTCACCATGCTAGTTTTAGTTATATTTATTACAGTTTTGTATAATTTTTTATAAATAAGAGATCTTTATGTACATTTATCAGTCGTCGTTGTTCTCTAAGCATGGCGTGATACGACAGTGTTTTACCTGCTGAAATGATGTATTTTCAACTGAGTCATTCTCTGCTGTCTAATTTGTGTTTTTATCGGCCCACAAGTCGATGGCCGTTACATTAAAACATAATCATTATATTTAACAATTGTGTATTTTTTATAAATTTTAGTCTTTGGTGTAGTTCCATTCCTGAAAGACATCTTCAGTCGCATGTTATCAATGTTGGGAAGTGTGAAACAAGACAATTTAAGATGGGTTTTCTCATCCTGTGAGTAGTGCTTTTATGACCTCATTGTGTATTAACCCTATTCGTACTAGGGGGAGGGGTATATATAGTATTCTTTCTTACCATAAACCAAAACAAATTAATATGTTTTCCACCATTTTTATCAATTTTTCATAACATACAAGCCAAATTTATGTCATGGTCCATCAAGGTCAATCACTTCAAACCCATATGCCCATATAAGCTGCATTAGGAACCCTAACACATTATACATCATTGAAAGCGCATTGAATTGAAGAGTTAGATGTGATATGCTTTCATTACCCAAGCTTTAACTATAAAAGTTATAGCATTTTTAATGAGAAAAAAGCCATTTTCTCTGCCGAAATTTTTTTTTTGGAAGCATACAACATCAACAAGTTCAAACATATGGCAACATTATTCAAAAAGAAAAAATTTAAAATTTGACGCAGCTCACATGGGCAAATGAGTTTGAAAATACGCAGTATTTCATAAAATCAGAAAAATGTGTACGAGAGAATTTCCCTTACAAATGTAAACAGAAGACATTGCATTGCGAATTCGATTGTCGTGCGCGCGCTCATACACTTTTCTCATTGGCTGTTCAAATACAGTTCATCCAATCAGATGTCGCAGTTTTTGTATACATTTAATTTGACCAAAAATGCCAAAAACCGTTCCAATAAATTGGTAATTTTGGCAATCTTTAAAATGTCATAACTCAAGATTGGCTCAACCAATTTTGATGAATGACCCTCATTTTTTCTCTTTTTTTGAGCTCTTCAAGATGCGCATGGTTTTGAGGGGTAAAATCAATTCAAGAAATTCATTGCGAACCCTACATTAGAGTTACCGGAGTAAGAGGATTTCAGTTAGGAGGACATGTCATGAAAGAAAGCAATTAATTAAGTTATTAAGGATGTAAAAAGATAGCAAAGGGAAAGCAAGCCAGTGATCTGATATAAATGGCACTTCTTTTGTTAATAATTTCTGAACAAGAAATTTTTAAGTAATAAATGTATGTATTTTCTGAGAGCTAATAAAATTTCCTAAATGATGGTACTAATTAAAATCTTAATGAGCATACCGAATATGAGTTATTACATAAACAGATTATTCTTTTTTTATATGAACCAGAGAAGATTTGTCTAAAAAACTGTCTTAGGATTTTTTTTCTAATTGGTCGGTTCCCAACTTATCTAACAAAACGTCAAAAAAGCCTGTAATTTTCTCTTTTTTTCTACTAAATTGCAAATTAAAGATAATGAGGTGATTAGAAAAAAGATGCTAAGACCGTTTTTTAGAGAAATCTTCTGGGAACACATTAAAAAAAGAATGAAGTAGGTAGCTCAAAGCTATGGGTGAATTTACGTCTTTTGAAAGTACATAGGTCAAAATTTGGTCTTTGTGTAATACTCATATTCAGTATGTCCAATAAGAGTTTTACTAGTACTATCATTTAGGAAATTTTATGGGCTTTCAGGAAATATATACTTTTATTATTTAGAAATTTCTTGTTCAGAAGTTATTAACAAAAGAAGAGAAGGTGTCAAAAAGGGTTATGACATGACCTTAAAGCTCTAAAGAAATGGGTGAACATAAACGATCTGATGACTTTGGTTGTGTTTTTGAAGCAAGAACGTGTTCTTTTAAGAAGATTGGATTCAAGTGAAATTTAGACCGAGAAGGCTGTCAGGGTAGATGAAAATGGGAAAATAGCTGTTAAAAAAGAATATCTGTAAGATCTCTATAGATCTGAAAGAAATAATCTTAATTAAACTTAAACATCAATAAATAATTATCATATTAGAGTTTACTCCAGACCCAGATAATCGAACAGTTTGATCATCGAACTAATCGAACTTTGTCGAACTTAATCCGAAGAGTTCGATTAGGGTTGATAAGTTCGACAAAGGTTAGATTATTCTCAATTAGGCTGATGGAATTGAATCTAATGTTTAACTTTACCATAAGCTGCCTGCATGTCTTAAAACCTGTTGCATGAAGTTGTTATTATTTTCGGCTTTATAAAATCATAACAAACAGCCTTCACTGTAAACACGATGTTAACCTCGCACGGCCCTCTTAGCTTTCAAAACAGCGTGTGTATTTGATTCAGTCCTTACAGAGATCATTTCCGAAACATTTTTTGTCGACACCTTCTCAATTTTCTTGGATTTATATCACTTTCGCTTTAAAAAGATTTCGCTGAAATTAGAACTCATTCCTCTGGGAGAAGGTTCTGCGCAATCGCAGAAAAAGAAAAACATTCAAAAGAAAAACATGAAGCCAAGAGAAAGCACGATGGTGGATGCGGTATGGATAAAATATAAAGTGAATTTATTGACGTCGCTGAAGTAAATTTGTACTTACCAATTTAAATCCTTTCTTTTACTAAAGATAGTGACTTCTCACCAAGAAAGATTTTGGTGAACTAACAATTGGCAGTTATAAGTGTTGCTTAACGAAAAAAAAGTCGGGGGTGACGAAGATAGGACTGCTATCTACAGTACCGTAGATGGCTCTATCTCTGCCACCCTGGTTGCCTGGTCCTAACTCTGTTGTCCCTATTTCAAAAGGTCGTTCTTTTTTTTGGTGAGCTTTTTATTGTGGGTGGAAAGATAAAAGGTCAAAGTTGTATATTTAACTTTCAAAGAGAGTCAATTGATATTGGCTAGTATTTAAAAAATGGGTGACAGAATTCAGGGCAGGGGTGACAGAGATAGGGCTATTTACAGCACTGCAGATGACCCTATCTCCGTCACCCTAGTCCTAACTCTGTCACGTCTAATTTTGAAAGGTGGTTCTCTTTGTCAGTCGAGTCAACTAGATCAAAAACGTATCATTTTCAAAAAACCATGAATTAAAAAAAAACTCTGCAGAGTGAGAAATATGACGTATGAACAAGCCTTAAAGTAATTCTTATTAACAATAGTTGCAAACTTACGCTCCCAAATGAGTAGCATATCACATAATATTGCAACAAACACAGACAAATTAAAATTTGCTACAAAACTACTCGCGGGAATCCATGTGCCGTTACCATGGTCATATATATCTAAAACAATAGAATCATTGAATCACACCAATATCGCAAAGTTAAATACAACATAAGTAACATGCACTTCATCTTAGAATTGAAAATGTACTTTATCATCTTATTAGTGATTTCTGAAGAACCGCAAGCTGGAAATTCTTCATTTTAGCCTTAAAATGTTCGCTGAAAAAATTCACATCGTTAGTGAAAGAATGAATCAAAACCGCAAGTTCGTTTTATCATAAATTGCAACTAAACTTTTGGGTTCGATTGTTCAAAAGCTGTGTGACATGAGCGCTAATGATTTTGAATGATTTTGTAATAATCGAGTAAAAAATCTAGCGTTTTGAGCAGCATTTAATCATTGATGTTCTCTATTAAAATGATGCGTTTTTGATCTAGTTGACCCGACTGAAATTGATTTCCAGTTCATTTTTATTGGTGACTTTGGACGGCATACCTCATAGATCAAAACTTGGTCGGAAGTGACTAAATTTTATGAAAGTGAGTAAATTTTTGTCCGATACCCTTACCTTGTATATCGTATCGAATATCAGCTTCTTGAGACAACAAACATATAATAAAGCGCGCAATATTCTTTCAGATTGGTACTGGTGCAGCACCTAGTAAGGTTGGTGGATGGATATCCAATGTTTGGGGATATGCTGCAACACCATCCAAGAAAGCTGACGAAGCCACAAATCGTCCACCTGCTGACCCCAATCAGGTACCAAGTTTGTTTTAATTATTTTTACAGCAGCAATTGGATGAGTTTACTAGCTTCTTCAGCTTATTCCTTTTTCTCTTCTCTCCTCTTGAAAAAAATTACGGTGAACATGCCTAAAGCAAAACCGGCCAATATGCTGGACATTATTTCGACCAACATCCACTGACCTAGCCTGTCCCAAACCCGTACAGCGGGACAATTTTCATAAAAATCATGCTGTGTGTGGGTTTGTAACGTTTAGACGATTTTCTTGTGTTGCTAGAACTCCAGATCTGGGGCTCTGGAGACAATGGAGTGTTTAAAAATTCATCACGCATGTCTTTGTTTATGAAATGGTATTTCTTAATTACATGTATTTTTGTTGAAAGCAATTAACGTAAGAATCAACTTTTATTGCATGTGTCGTAAAAAGCTAAAATTAGTTAAACTTTTTATAAAACAATGTCCCAAGAGGATTGACTTGGCTTTCTCTTCCAGATGACAATAAAAGAAAATGCACTCCACGTAGAGTCTTTTTAAAAACACGCTTACACACAAAATCTTTCTGAACGTTCTAAACCCTACTATTGTCAGCTACATAAAGAAGTAGGGTTTGGTACAGGTTACGTCTGACCAAAAAATATTGAACCGTTGCGAGGGGAGCCAACATAATCGAAAAGGAAAAACAATCTCAAAATATATTGATTGGTTTGCGGTGGGCAACCAACAGGTTTGCCAACATTTTTGACCAACATTTTATCATCCGAACGTTTTAAATTCGAGAAGTTGGACTTGGTGATACGACTTAATGCCGTAAAACTGAAATTGTTTTAACGCCTACACGTTTTTGAAAAATTCTTCTTCGATTTCTATTAATGATTGAGCTTAGCTACGTTTCGCTTTTTCAGTCGTTTTCGGAGATGTTCATCAAATTTTTGGAACACGAATCGACGAACAGACAACCACCGGTAGACAGTTCCGCTTCACTGGCAAACGCTGCAAACGTTCCCATGCCAGCCAACATGTTAATGCAGCTGTCGTCGACGACACCAGATATCTTGGCCTTCCATAACAAAACAAATGAAGAGTTAAAGTGAGTCGGTGACCTTTTTAACCATGACCTTCTCAGTAGGCACGTCAGTACGTTATTCGGTCATGGACATTGAAACAATGTTGGCTGCCTGCTAGGATTAAAAAAAACATGAGCTGGTGAGCTAGTCGCTTATAGAAAGAATTTCTCATTTTTTTCACTTTTACTTTTTTCCTACTAAACTTGACAACGACTTCGTCAAAAGTGGAATGAATTGTAAAGGCCATGTTCGAAAAAAAGAGTTTCAAATGTTTTTAAAGGCTGCAACTGTGAAGCTATTATTTAAATTTTGCTTTTGTTTAGTTCATCATCGACAATACCTGCACCAGGGCAAGAAATTCCCCGCGTTCACACGCATCACGCGCAATCTACATTGAAAACGTTGCTTTCTTGAAGGCCGACAGGCACACACATCTAATATGTTTTGTTATGATTTCATAAACCAAAAAGCTTCATTTCTGGGATGTTCCTGATTTTCCATTACGTAATCTTATATATATACGGAGACATCCTAAAAGTCCAGGTGTTTGTACCACTAATTTTGAATTTTTAACAATGAAACTAGTCAGGTGACTGGCTGTTTTCTAGTTATTTAGGAAGAATTTCAAATAATATATATTTTTTATATGAACTATTATTATGATCGATGTAATTCATCCTAGGTACTTTCAGTTAGTATGGTATTACAAACTCAATTTCATTAAGGCCTGTCTGATACATGATTCGATTGCAAGTGTAAACTTTTCAACGAATTTTGACTTTTACTGGTATTGTATGTTCCGATACTTGAAGATTTTCACTAGTGAGTTTCGCATTTTACAATTTTCGATAGATTGCAATTTACTCAAAGACGTCCTCTAGGTGAAGCAATTCGGACGAATTTCAGCTTGTGCTTGCTTCTGTTTATGTTGATGTATCATCGAATCCTGAATTTCACTTTGAATCGGTCTCGATTTCTCTTTAGCCCTTCTATCAAAGTGGAAATGTCTTTTTTTGAAAAGTATAATTTTTTTCCATGGAAAATTTTGAGAATTAATTTATATAGGTGCGCATTTTAAAACAAATTATTTAATTTTTTGAATAGTATAATTACAGATGATAATGGAATTAATTAAAAATCTTTTATTGTTTCTTCATTTCTACATTTATTTGAGTTGGAGAATGGTGTGGTGGTTTTCTAAGTTTTTAAGTTGAAGTTGGTTTCCTCAGATCGTGCCTATGAAAAACTTTCTTATTAGAGGATGAGAAAAAGCCTGATAAACACGGTTACATCATCAGTCTGTTGTATGTTTTACATGACTTTTATTATATACACATGTAGACTAGTAAACTAGCCTGCAAATTTTAAAAAGAAGATTGAGAAAAAAGTCCCGGGGGAGGAGAGGCGAAGGCGAATGTTTTCATTTTCGATCAGTGGTTATCTTCCTAGCTATATGGTATTACGAAAACCTAGTCTAATTACCTAGTCTAATACAAATGATGATGCCCGGGGGGGGGGGGTACTCAAGCCAAACAATTGGTTATATAACAGGGTGTCTCACGACCAACAATTTTTGCGGAGTTGAGCACTTTTCCTAAAATGCGCGAAAAAACTTCTATATATATTGGTGAAAACGAAAGTGTGTTCCGATTATATAACCTTTGCTTTTATTTGGCGTTTTATGCAAAACAAAATAAAATGATTTTAACGAATTAAAATGTTGTTGTGCATTGAAAAACATTTTTATAATGTTCAAATACATTGTATTTAAGTTTAAAGTTTAGG
>JAUJPO010080763.1:0-10663 GCA_032270745.1 Tiaropsis multicirrata
ACTATGTATCTATTCAGCCTAATCAAGCCTATGCTATATTTTAGCCTTTCAAGTCCTAATTCTAACTTCACACTTATGCTCAAGCTCGATCTAATCCTACACTAATTCTTAGCCTGAAATCTAAACGTTGAATCATTCTCTTAAAAGTGCTTAAACTTATTTTATATTTATATTTATTGAATAAAATTTTTTATCATACAGTTTGCATATATCATATTCTACTACCATTATTTAAGTCTATCAGTTTGATCTAATTTCATTTTCTCAAGTTTTGCTTTGCAACCATTCTTGACATAATTCTCAATACTTTGAATCTACTATCACAATGCCATAATTTTTTAAGATATTTATTTTATACACTGTTTTTAGAATTTTTAGTTTATATCCGGGAAAATGTACATAATGTACCCTTTGGATAAACTTATAGAAATTGAAAAAAAACCTTTTAACCGATGTATAAAAAAACATTATTTTTTAGAGCTGTTATTATAACCAGCAAACTAAAAGCGGTGGCGCGGAAAAAGAGTTGTCGGCGGATTTAGAAAATTTGTCCCCCCGACTGTCGGGGGCCTCGGCAGGGTCGTGTTTTCACCCTTTTTTCCCAGGGATATTTAGTACTTTTAAAAAAATTTCCAAGGGAATTCATGAAGATTTCCAGGAGTCAATAACACTCCATATATTTTTTCCCGCCTCTTGCTTGAGGAAATCACTGAAAATCAACAAAACAAAGATATTTCCAAGGGGTTAAAACCCAATTTCCAAGGGGTAAGCTGATGTTGAAAATTTCCAGGGGGTCATGTAAAAAATGTTCGTCAATACCCCTGTATGGTTTTAAAATGGAATAGCCCATTGATTTAGCTACTTCTCGACTTTGGAGGCAGAAAGATCACAAAAAAATCTGAAGGAAAGAAGAACTTATTTCAAAAGTTTCTAGTATGAGATTTTGGACTCACAGCACAGTGTGGCCACATGTGGGTCTTAAAGAAATTTTAGTATGATATTTGAGTCGTCCAAAAAACGCTGACTTTTTAGCGCATGTGCCTATGGCAGCCATAAACAAGTAAGAAAACAGGGAATAATTGGCAAGTTTTTGTCCTCACTGGCATCTTCAAAATGCAGTAAAAAGTTGGTGTTTTTGCCTCCGTCATCGACACTAGGTAATTGAGCAAAAAATATTAAAAACAGCTTACTTAAAATTACTTGAAATATTCAAGAGTTGTAGAAAAATACAATTTGACCAAATAAAGAGCTGAAAAATGACACATGAAGTGAAAGAAAAACTACCCGTTTAAAGGAGTTACATAATGTTATAGAAGGGTAATAAAAGTTATAATTGCAGAAAATTAGTGTGAGTTTCATCTGGGAATATTCAATTAAAAAAATTGTTTTCCTTTCATACTACCATTGGTCACATACCGTCAAAAAGGGTTTCTTGGGAACCTCCAGTCAAACATGGGATTACCAAATATCTTTTCTGACAACAAGTTTGTTTTGACGATTTTACCAAGCTTATCAATCACATATCAAAATCACAACAAGAATGAACATATCAGAATACTCCAATGCAATGAAAAAACATAAGTCAAATTCGTAAAATTTCTACTTCAACTCGTATTGTCATTTTGTTTTGAAATAATAGCACGCTAATTAGATTTAAAAAATGACCAGGTGCCGAAAAAATAACTCACTTGTTTAGCCTTCCCACGGCTTTTTTAATTGCTTGGATTTTGCTGTTTTCTCAAATTTTGTTTGATTGGTACACTTGGTAGGAACTAGAACGGCATTGAATTCTACTTTCGTTTTCAAACATCAATATTCACAAGATCTTGGAAGGTCAGCAAAATGGCATCTTTTTCGGAATCCCATGTTTAGCTGGAGGTTCCCAAAGTAACCCATGTTGATGATAAGGGGCACCACCCCTCCAATCCTCCCTAAAAGATTTCATCCCATCCCCCTAGATGGACTACCCCCCCCCCTAAAATTTGAGTTCTTAGCAACTCCCCCCTTCTTAGCCAATCCCCCCCTAAAAATTAAAAATGGAATGGAATCCTGCCCCCTGAATAGTCCTACTTTGTTTACCAACCTATGATGAGTACAAATTGATTCATAGAACGATACTCTGTCAATCTGGCGTGCACAATTAGAATTTGTGAATGTTTAACATTCTAATAAATACAATAAATGCTTTCATGTTACAGCATTGTTTTAAAAACCGGCTTTTTACACAAACTCCTTCATACTGTAGATGGCCCTAAGTTTGTCGTGATTTCAACTTCAGTGAAAAAACAATCTAAATATCTTTGAGTCAATATCTCAAAAGCTTTTTGCACTATTTTCATTTCGAGTTATTAGCTTTAAATGCCATTTGGACTTTTTTGAATTTGAATTATCATAGCGCCCAGCCCCCCTCCAAATATTTGGGAGGACCTAAAAAGAAAAAGGTCCTTAAAAAAGCATTCCTAATTTCTGGGGGTACCTGACATGTTTGGGGTGCTTATAATTTCATCAGTTAGGATGTGGGGGCTGCTTTTAATAGCAATTTAGCCAGTCTGAAGAGTGTAAAATGTCAAAATTTTCTCATTAGACCCTCCAATGCTTGAATTTCACAGAAAATAAAATAGCATTGATTAAAAGTTTAAAAATGTGAAAAATCAGCCTCTGCAGGAAAGAAAATGAGAAGTCTTCCTAGTCTGCTAGCCTAATAGTTGATAAGGTTTTAAGGGGGTACCTAAATGAACTTGTTTTCTTGGGGATACCAAACTCTGGGGGCTACCTAATACCTAAAAAATCTTAAATCTAAGGGGTTACCTAGATCATTGGGGGTACCTAAAACCTGGAAGACGCTATGGTTATTAACTCAAAAGATGACGTCATAATACTAAAACTCAAGCCAAAAAGGTTTACGTGATTTTGATTAACTTTGAATCTAAATAGCTTTATGTTGGTAAAAGCTATCATAACTTTGTTTAGATATTGGGATAGCTTAGCCTTTTGTTTTGAAAAATAATTGAACGACCTATTACATTCCAAAATTGGCCTACTCTAACACCTTTGGTACAGCGCAGGCACTTTTATTGTCAGAATATAGACAGTATGAAAGAGGTTTAAAAACTGACAGTAGAGAACAAAAGAAGATATATGAGGGCATGATGAAAATGAATGATTTCGGTGGGAACCAAACCCAGGGACATTATTTATAGACCTTGAAGTGTTCTAAACCTCCCTTTTTCAAAATGAATTTGCAAAGCTGAAAAATTCCAGTTAGAAAGTTTAACAAAGTATGTTCAATCTAATTTTCAAACTAAAATTATAATGAAACACTAAAATTCTTCGTTAATATTTTCAGGTAATCGCATTTGATGACTTGCGGACAGATTACAAAAATCCAATAGACTTGTGCAATTCGCTGAACCCGGTAAGCTTCATTGATAATATTTCTCAGATAATTCTCAGTAATATTTGACCTAATGTAGGTAATTTTAGCAAGCACAAGAAGTTAACCTTCATTTTAAGTTCTTTTTAATATCAAGGTTCATATAGACTGGAATTTTGAACCTCTTTGAAAAAAATCGGGGAAGATGGAGGAAAAAATTTTCATTTCCTCATAAAATCTGTAAAAATCAGCAAAACATTTTTTTTTTTGTGTTGCTGTGACTGTTGTTGCTAACACATGATTATTCTTATTTTATAGTTAGTTTTACCAGAGTATGGAATTCACGCATTTCTATGTGTTTTGTTTTTGTTTGGTGGATTTTGGTTCATGTTATTGTTGAATCTTCCACTTTTGGCATACCATGTTCATCGGTAAAATCTTTAGTAGTTTTAAGGGGCCTTGTTTTTTAAATAGAAAATGAAGGTATTTTTATGTGTTATTTACATTTTCTCTCACGTTAGGTTTTTGAAGTAAATCTATCAATAAGCCTCGCATGTTTCTTCTGTTTAGTCAACAAATATTTTTTCCAGTTATCTTGCAACACTGACAATGAGTCATTATAGATCACTTTAATTAAATCTTGCCTTTCTGAAAAAGACCCTGAAATACCTGATAATCAAAACTGTCATTCTCGTTTTCCCAGATATCTTACGCGACCAGTTATGAGTAATGTTGGAGTGTATGATCCTACACAAGTGATGAACTCCTCAGAATTAAATCGTTGTCAACGTGAGGGATGGGTCAAACTGGCTTTCTTTCTCATCTCATTCTTCGTCTATCTATACCGGTATGTTGTCCTGTCAGAAAACCATTCACATTTTCTAGTTTCATAGTTGGAGTATACCTTAAAGGTAGTAATTTAGTTCTCGCCTCTAAAGAAACTTCAGCTACCACCAAAGTTTAAATTCCTGCCAAATTCAATTTTTATGTCCAACCGCCAAGCAAAAAAGAATATCAAGAAATATTCTCCTCTAATACCACGACACTCAGCGCTGTACTAGACAGTGCAAATTCTTACCTTATCTCGTGTATCACGATAAGATTAAATGAATGAGGTTTTTCAAGTTTTTATTTAAATTATAGTAGTTTTGAAATTGCTGAGCTTTCTCTTTTGTCAAACTACAGTCGAAGTCCCAATTAGCGGACACCTCAAAAGGCGGACAGCTCCAATTAGTGGACACCAAGTCGAATTCCCGATGGTGTCCGCTAATTAGAATAAATAATTTTACTAAAACGATACTAACTGGTTTGACTCTGGCTTTACTGGAAATAGTACCCTCACTAACTAGTTAGTATTGTTTTAGTATTAACGAACTGAGAGATTGGACATGAGCATAAAGCGTGGTGTATTTCTCAAGATTTTTTTAATTCACCAATATCTTGTGGGATCTTGTGGTTACAAAAACATTAAAAGGTTTTCGAGCAACTAGGTGTTTTTTTCCCATAGACTTTATTTTTTCCTCCTTCATCTCTTTACTAATGGAATATTCTGTTTTTATATTTAGCATGCTGTATGCCTTACTTTCATAATGGACTCTACTTCTCTACTGTGCTGTAAACAAAACTTTTGTGACTCACTCATGACAACAGAAGTAACAATTGAAAATCTTTTAATGATCAATAATTTATCAATGGCGAAACATCAATTTACGGAGTTGCGCTCGTGACTTATATTTATAAGAGGTACTAAAAAAATTTACCGAAAAGACACTTACCTGGAGGTTTCAGGGATGCCAACCAGTAATCATTTTAGTTAGGTTTATTGTTTAATATTGAATTTTCTTAGTGTTTAGTTTGTTTTTTTGTTTTTTTCTCTTTTTTACCTAAATAAATTTCTGGTTGTCTAAGATAACAGATTTTTCAAATTAAAAGTAGAATATTTGAAATTTCCCATACATTTTTTATTTCACATGACCGAAACTTGACTACACGCTTTTTTAATAAGAATAGTGTTTTTTCGTTCGTACAGAAACTATGTATTCTTATTAAAAAACGTGCAGTCCAATGGTAACTGTATGACCTCATTCGACCCAAATTAATATTTTCTAAATTCTGAAGGGTACGCTTGTTTTATCTCTTAAATACTGCGAATACTAAAAGGCTGTAAATACTAAGATCGTGACTTCTAATCTAGACCAATTTGTAGGAAACGTTCCTAATTCTATACAATTTACATGGTATTCTTGAAAAAATTACACTGTTAGAATCCATGCTGGTGTTAGTAAAAACCAATCTCTACAGGTTGAATGTAGGAGTTTCTGGTTGTTGTTTTTTTTTCGGATATGTTTAGTCATGGTTCAATGACGTAAGACAAGTCTTTCCACCTTTCCAACACGTATAATTGATTTAAGCTGGACTTTCATTCACCGATCGGACGACTTGTACTTTTTGATAGAATGGGAGTTTATTGATAACTAAGGGACAAATATTTTGCTTTTTGTTTTGTCAATTTTTTTTGTGGTCAAGATACACTGCAGGATGTTATAATTTACTTTTCAAAACTAAATGATAAAGTCTTTGTTTTTATTGCCATATAAGGGAAACTAGTGTGAAGCGAAAGCATTGGCACCGGTAAATACCAGGATATTAATTCCTCAACTTTTTATTTGATAACTCGGAGGAAAATTAGCATTTCATCATGGTCATAATAATCAGAAGCACGCTTAGATAGAGTTTAATAAGGATTAGAGAGTGTGTTTACTTTATTTTGGGAGAAGAGTAGAGCTGGGAAGCTGGCATACTAGTATTCATCGCAGCAATAGTGCAAAATTTTCTTTTTGTCTCTTGTTAGTTCGTGTTGAGAGATTAACCGAATCATTTATTCGTGGAAATAAAAATCACCTTGATTTTATCTCATTTTTTTGCGAGTTTGTAGTCTCTACATGATCTCTACCTAATCCTAATCCAAAAATGTTTGTGATTACTTCATCCATATTCATATGTGGTATTTTTCTGACAATTTTAATAAGTGTTCATATTGCTCAAATATTTGCTAATTGAGTAAGAAAATACGTCAAGACGTTACAATTTTACTTTCTGGCTTAGTAATGTAAATTGTCTAGAGATGAGCATGCTACCGACGAGAACATTCTTTACAAACAAAGTGTCTGGGGTGGTGATCCCCTCCTCCCCTTACCGCCCGCTCCGCCACTTTTCGATGTTGTTGCTACTCTTTTGACGCATAATTGTGACTTGTTTTAGTCTCTATGATGGAGAACAATCACTTTATAAGTATATCCGTACGCTCCTTCCGAAAGAAATTTTCTAAGAACAATTGACTTATGACGTCATACATCCTATTGTTTCCACCACACCTTTAAGGAAAAGACCGAACCATATAACTCTATTGCCATACCATATATAAAAATTCGTTTGTCAGTCTTTATATGGAAAAAGAGCAAGACAGAGAAGATGCAAAGTGCGAACGTGTTAGGATACACAACAACAGCAGTTTCTGCTGGAGGAAATCAGCAAGAAGGTCCAGGTAGAGCTTTGAACACAGAAAGCATCAATGTACCTCATCCAAGATCCTTCGTGCAGCCCCTTATTGTCGATGAAACGAAACAGTATATGGAAGGTCTTGTCCCAGACGATGACGATGATGGACATGATGATGATGATGGAACTGGTAAAAAAGGGTCCAAGAAAACAAGAGGCAGGGTGAAAATCAAGATGGAATTCATTCAAAACAAACTCAGAAGATATACCACTTTCAGTAAAAGGAAGACGGGGATCATGAAGAAAGTAAGACTTTACACAAATTGATAATTGTTGTATTTTTGGAATGTGCTTGCACTGATTTCCGCTCTTGGTACTGTGGATCCACTTCGCAAGGGATAATGTACCTTTGAGTCAATCTATGTGTACATGTGAGGGGAGTTGGGTAGTCAAGTTAACAGTGCTTCAAGTTATTTGCAACCACGTAAGATTGAGTTATTATAGTCAACAATAATAAAGCATCACTTGCATGTGAATATACATCTACATAGAATTACTTTATTGCAGGCGGCCAGGTGCCGTGGTACAGTGGTCATCAACCTTGATTCCTGTACAGGAGATCAAGATTTGGTTCCCACTTGCAGCGGCTCACTTAGAAAGTGAGCAAACCTTCGCCCAGGTTAACCCATGCCATTTGAGAGGAGTTGGGTAGTCAGTCCAACGTTGCTGACGGGATACAATTGAGCATCCATAGTTGAAAAAATAGGCTGAAAGCCTCTATCTATCTATCTATCTATCTATCTATCTATATATTTGAGTAACATCAGGCCCGAGGGCCCATTCTTGCCTCCTGCAATTCTGCATGAAAACTGTATTTCGTGGCATTTTAATTTTGCGGTATATGTATCCAAGAGGAAATGACATTTTCGGATAAATTATTCAAAAAAAAAATTGCATTTCGTGGCATTTTAATATTTTGGTTGAGCTATCCAAACACATTTTTCATGGCATTTTAATTTTCGCGATTTTTCAAACTTGACTGCAAATGCTTGTTAAAAAGCATTTGCCAGGCTAAGGCAGGAAATATCTATTGTTCCTATAATCTGCCTGCATCAATTTTTTCTCAGAAAATCCAATGAGATTTTAAGATCTTGAAATCAGCCCAATCATGATAAAAATGTAAAAAACTTGATTGGAAGTATAAAACTTTCCATGCTTTTCACTGAGATATTGGCGATCGTTCTGCTTACCTGAAAACTTCTCGAGTTTTTATATGATAAGAAATTATATTATGAGAGCTTACCATAAATCTCTGTCACCCTTTCCTTAATTCTGTCATCCCTATTTCAAAATTGCCCTTCCCTTTGTTGACAAGATTTTAATTGTAGGTGGAAAGATAAAAGGTCAAAGTTGTAAATTTAACTGTCATATAATTGTCCTTTGGAATATATTTTTTGATGTGTAATATTGTAGTGTCATGGCAATTTGTCAAATCTGTCTTAAAATAAGATTAAAGGATCAAGCCCTGGGGAACAAGAATTTATTTTAAGCCAAAACAAGGGGCAGCTTTTCAAAGCAAGGTTTGTAAAAGAAAAAAAGCTAAAGGAAACTTAGTAGCTTGTTCTACTTTAGCTAGAGACTCAAAACTTTGCAGAAGTAGCCTTTAAAATAGTGAATATTTTTTTAAATGCTTCAAAATTATTTTGTTTATAGAATTGATATCACTTGGTATAAAATAAAACATTTATTGGTTTTTGTTCTATTAGGCTTATGAATTGAGCACTCTGACTGGTACACAAGTTATGCTGTTGGTTGCATCAGAGACTGGTCATGTCTACACATTTGCAACACGAAAACTGCAACCTATGATTACATCAGAAAGTGGTAAAGCTTTGATTCAAACATGTCTTAATTCACCAGATCCATCTCCAGCTCAGCAGCTCACACATTCAGATAATGGCATTCTTCCTGACTCAGCTGCAGTCTCTGTTTTGGGAAGTTCTCGTACTGTTGTTGGGAATGAAGATCCAGAGATTGCTTATACAACCAGGGATGATGATTTAAAGGTGAGATTTAGCTCTAGCAAGTTGGATGAGAAAAATATTTTAAATATTCTCAATTCCTGTATATTTCACAAAATTTCCTAATTTTTTTCCATATTTTGTCAATAAATTACAAATTTGTTCTTACAAATTTTAATGTCAGCTAATTTGAAAAGGCAAATACTAGACACAAGTACATAATCAATAAGAACAAAAGATTTAATTGTCTATGTTTCTATTGACGTTATAACAACCACATTCAGGAAGCTTAAAAAACAATTCATTTACTGTAATTTGTAATCATCCTTAAAAGGAAAAATAAAAATATTTTGGTTATCTTTTTTCTTCCAAAAGGTGATTTGATTAAGAACTCCTTCAACTAAGTAATTTCTTTTTCTATACAGTGCTATGCATTTTATATAAAAAATAAAACAGATCTTTAAAAAGATTATGCAACATTTTTATATCTAGCCATGTGGTAACAAAAGTGACTTTCTTTGTCTTTCCAATTTCAATCGTCCCTCAAAAATAAATTGCTCTCAAATTCAAAACCAAATTCTGAAATAAAAACATCCTCTACTAAGTTTATAAAATATCTTCATTTTTTCTGTAGGCTTCTCAAGGCAATTCTCCACCCATCGGTACCATCAATTATGTCAATCAATCTGGACAATCCTACCCTATGACAGCTTACATTGCCCCTACCGTCTCCAACCAAACGACCATTCTGGCACCTAGTGTCAACAATAACCAAAGTACGACCACTGTTCAACTGCAAGCCCCTACTGTTGCTGCTGCTACCCAGAATAACCAACCTCAGGTAACATCCTTGGCATAAATTTTTGTAGCAAAATTGTTGGGTCTAATTTCAAAAGATTTCTTAAACTCTCCTGAAGGGGACAGTTCTTCCCCCATGCCGTTCTCCTAGGGACAGTATTACCTGATTTGGCCTATTCTTTCATCATAGTATTTTCTAGTATGACTAAAGTAGATATTTAAAGCTCTCACACAAAAGCTGGTTACAGTTCAATTATCTAATTGAGGATAAAAATAATACTACATTGTCAAACTTAAAAGTTACACACCCTTTTAAATTAATTTCATTTAACTTTTCAAATGGAATTCTAGATCATCTCGGGCCAATTGCAACTACACCGAATACATCCACAAAATATCTTACTCACCGGAAGCTCACCTGTCTTACAATCCAATCATGTTATTCTGAACAACGCTTCAACCACACAATCTGTCGTTCTTGATGGTTCACAACCAACCGCTGCAACTGCTTGTCAAACAACCTCCTCAAATCAAGATGTAATTGCTCTTGTTAATCCAGATACTTCGTCTCGCTTGCAAATGGTTTACAGCCCAAGTGGCAGTGCGGTCATATACACACCGCAAGGGGCAGCAAACTTAAAAAGGACAGGCAACAGTTTATCGAATCCAGATGTAGTAGCATTACAACATACACCTGTAATACAAACTTCAGCTATAAATCAGGATAATGGAAATGGTTGAGCTTTTTCTTGTGATGAATAAAGCTATGTGTAAATATTGTATGTAAAATGACTTTTTGGTTAACTTGCGTCCTGTGTGGTGTACGAGTAGGCTTTTTCTTTACTTAGTAAAAAATTTAACAGAAAAAGGATAATAAAATAGCTTTTAGGCTATGCTTTGATTGATTGATTGATTGATTGATTGATTGATTGATTGATTGATTGATTGATTGATTGATTGATTGATTGATTGA
>JAUJPO010080774.1:0-10660 GCA_032270745.1 Tiaropsis multicirrata
AGAACAAACCAAAAATCTAATGTTTATTGCATGCATATATTTCTTGGTGCATACATCAGATACATTAAAACATAACTCTTCTGATAAAGCTAAACTCTAAAATAAAATCTTCCAAAAACGAACAAACATCCAAACCCCATACAAACAAAGTGAGAGACGGATCTTTCTCCACAAGACATCCGTCCATTTTAAATCCGACGTTTTGAGCTATAAATGCAAAGAGCGCGAGATCTGCAACAACAACAACTTATAGGACGCAGTTTCTTGCAAAAAGAGACGGACGGACATACATACATACATACAAACCCACAGACAGTTGCTTTTGTAAGGCCCGTTCGCTAACGCTGGGCCAATTAATATAGCGACCGTGCTATATCACGATGATGCGTATTTAATGATATAAATTTTTTCCTCTTCTATCTCTATTTAAATAATGTAATAAGCGAAATAATGTCACATAATATGGTCATAGTGTCTATCGGGAAATTTTGAAGGGTTTTTCCATCTCTCCGTTTTGTTATGTTTTAACAAGTAAGCAGTTATTTATGTCAGTTTTATTGTCCTCTTTTTATAAGCAAGGCTTTAGATTGTGTATTCTATAAGCGTTTCTTTTACCATAACTCTGATACAAGAGTGTGGGTAGGTATTCCAGACATTGTGGTGTGCGGCGGTACTCACGAGGTCCTACACCTGCGAGAACAGTATGTTCTCCCGTGTAGTTCGAGTGTCTCTGTATACGCCATGGCTCTGAGGCTCGCGACCGTAGGGTTGCAATGTTTGGCAGCGCTGAGATTCCTACTCCCTAGTGGGTAGGACCCATTCCGAGACATCGGAGGGCATATCTATCTATCTATAAGCGTTTTTTACGATTTGTTTGTCTATATGGAAGGGTACATTCGATGGAGTTAGGTATTCGGGATTCGCATTCGGGATTCGAAAAAGCTCAATAGAAACTTAAAGAAAAAAGGTATTAACTTGAAATAAAAGACGGATGCTAGCTAAGGAACAAATTCCATTAAAGAAATCAGAATATATGAGCTTACTTGTCACGCAACTATGAGAAATACCCCTATTCGGGATTCAAATTATTTCAGGAACCTTTCTTCAAAAGCTTGCCAGTCGTCAGGAAATGGTTGGATTGACTTCAAATAAAAAACGGATGCAAGTTCACATGCCAGGCAACATAATGCAAACTAAAAAAAATCAGAATACGAGCTTACTTGTCACGACTCTGGAATACAAATTAAATTTGTTTTTAGATGAAAGCGTACTCTGCGTTGCTATTATAATGAAAAATAGATACATAAGCGATGCGTATTTAAATGATACGAAGGAACCATTAAAATTTATTTGCTCTTTTTAAATACGAAATATGCACGTAGGAGTAATGTAATGTAATAAGTAACAGTACTTACGTGGTAACTGTAACAACTTGTATTTATTCCAAATATGAAAAACACAGATAACTTGTCGATCAGGAAATTTATTTTTGAAGGTTTTTTTTTAATAAACAAGCATACTAACTCTTTATTGCTGACATACATTAAAATTGCCTACATGCATAAAAAATATTTTGGAATCTTAAAGGGGAAACCCCATTTTGCTACCTAAAATCATGGTCATGAGTGTCAGGGAATCATCATCAATGTCAGGGAATTATCATGACATTCAGGGAATTTCGTTTCTTAAAAAACTAGATCGTCACCATAACACGATTTCCAAATGGAAAAACGTTTGTATTTATTATAAGATTATTCGCATTTTTTCAAAAGCATTTGGACAGCGTTGTATCGTAATGGCGTAATCAAAGTATATTTATGTAGGTATTTTGCATTTTTTGAGAAAATGTGCCAACAGATATTAACTTCGGAATTAGAGTTGACTTTCTTACATTTATTCAACTTCAGAGATGATCAAAGCTTCATAACATAAACATAACTGCACACTTTCAGTCTTCATTAGGCCCATTATGGGTAACTCAGCATACACGTCACCTCGTCAACTCGTAAATCTAGTACCTAGTACTCCCAAGGGTGTTATTGACTCCAAAATCGGCTAAGATACACAAGGGATAGAGAAAATCCCAAAGTTTCTTATTAAATTAACAATTTCAAAGAAGTGAGAACGCTAAAATGTTGGTGTGTTTCCTACGCGGTGTGGTGGGACGGGAGAAAGCTTTTTTTGTGATGGCTGATTCTTTTCTTATAAATGATATATTCGGCTATTCTAAATATGAAATGAAATCATATGATGATAAGTAGAGCGACAACAATTCTCAGAATTTCTTTTTTTCTGGAAAAAGATTTGTAGGTAATTACCCAAGATGCTTTATCAGGTTATCGTATCTTCACCATGTAAAGAACGGATTTTGCTGCAGTTTCAGTTATTTCCTGGTAGCCTAGATATCGAAGCCAGCTTTAGTTCAGTCACTTGTTGGGAATACATTAAGGTCACTAATTAAGTTCCCGCCAAAATTGTTTTTTCCCGCCATTAGCCGAATTAAATTCCCGCCAAATTAAACTTAATGAAAATATGAACCCTTTAAAGGTGTTTTTTTGCTATTTTTTCGCTGTTTTTACGCCATTTTAAGGTTCAATTTTTCGTCCATCCGCCAAATTAAATTCCCGCCAAATTTAGTGACAATAAGGAATATGATGGTTAAGTTGTGACTGAAGTACTAATATTTAGCGCTAAACTTTAGAAATAACGCATATAAAAAAATCATTATAGCACATAAGTTTGTCGATATACTGAGATTTCCTAGTCAGACCCAGCCATGATGGATCCTTCTTAAATTAACCCACTTTCAACCATCAAAATTAGTATTGCCTCTAAGTGATGTTCTCAGTCGGGGAAAAACTAGCCATTATTCTTTTCAATTCAAAATATAAAAACTCTTTTTCCGATGCTTCAGGGAGAAAGATAACTTTTTTTAGAAAAATAATTAGCTAAGAACTGCCTAGGAAGTCTGTTTGCAGCAAAAAGCTAGTGTAAATTGAAATATTTCGTAATAAGGGAGGGTTTGGAAATTTTATGTGAATTTCGTATTGGAGGTTTGGACTTTTGAGTTGATCCAGTTTACTTTAACATTTCCCTGATCCAGGTAAGGGGTTCAAACTCCTCTCTAGAAACTATGTAAAGTGAATTTTTGATGCGTGAATTGCAAAATTTCTCCCGATTTGCATGAAAGTTTCCCCGATTTTGGAAAAATTGGGATTGCGTGAATTTCGAAAAATAATTGCGTGAATGCGTGAATTTCGAAAAATATTTGCGTGAATGCGTGAATTGAGGGGTTAGTAGGGGCCTCATTGTAGCGCTGCAATATCTGGTTTATTCGTTTGATTAATCAGGCTGTTTCCTAACTGACAGTGATATGTTCTAACAAATAATACACAAAGAATGCCTACGTACATAAAAGATATTTTGGAATCTCAAAAAACGTAGAGGAAACTCAATTTTTCTATTCTATTCTTTCAATCTATCTTTTTTATAAACGAAATTCCCTGACAACTCCACCATGATGATTTTCATCATGGTTGTCAGGGGATTTTGTTTATAGGGAACAATTGATCGTCCATCACTATAACAACAATTGCCAAATGATTCACCACGTTTGTATTTAATATAAGATTATTGACATTTTCTTGACAGCGTTAAAGTATGTTAAATAGTATGTTATCTTTCTGTGTAGATATTCAAAGGAAATGTCTGGATAGACTTATAATATAGAGCGACTTGTATTGTTTTTTATTTAGAAAATTACGTTTTTGTTTGATTTGATGAAGTATGCAAGTGAAATTTGTATTTGTTTTCCCCATACCTCATTATGAGAGGCGAGTTGATACAAAATATGATTTTGAACGTACTTACGTTGTGTGAAAGGGAAAATATGAAGCTAAAGGGAATTTTCAATCGGGAAGACTGTATAAAAAAGACAATTTTCAAACACAACCTTCATCGACACAAAACAGAGAAGAACGTATTTAGCACTGTAAGGGTGTACTGTAACTTGATAATTTTTTTACACATATTCGCAAACCTTCATCGAGTTAAGTCACAACTGCAAGGCAAAAAAGAAGAAATTATTAACCACTGTAGCTACCGGGTACAACACAAGCAAAACGCAAGAAAACCTATTAAGCACTGCAACCGTTATCAGGTAAAATTGCATCTTTATTTTGCATTGATCATTTTTTGCAATGAGGGCTTCTAAGCTTCGCAAATAAATAATATGGTTATACGTTTTTATAAGGACAATTTGAATGATACGAGCCTTTTTTTCTGAATTTGAACTTTTAAAATGTTCTTAATTTATTTACTCAAGTTTAAATGACCCTTAAATGCCATCAGACATAAATATACCGCAACATGACAAGTGCTATTATCAACAATCAGGTCTGCATGACAATCGTCGAGTCGTATAACTTCTTCAATTTATTTAATTCTATGCCTCTGTCCAGTCAATGTACTTACAAAACTCATTTTCAGCTCTACAGAAATTGATAACTGAGTTCATGTCGATTGTAGCTCACGAATCCCGCCAGGTCCTTAGGGTTTTCTGCATTTCTAGTGGTTATTCAGCACTTAGCACGTTGTGTAAATATTGACCTTTCATGTATATCATCATAACATTTCTGAAAAAGTCTCTATTGAATTGACCAAGTTGTACATTACAATTCCAATTGACTTTGTTTACTTTGGATTATGTTAGGGTACGTTCTGGATACGTGAGAAGAAGGATCTTGATGAAAAAACATCGATCGATCTGGTACGAAACATATAACGCTTCTTCGTTCCTTCAAATACGATTAAACGCTGCCATCGTGGTCAAGTTTTGACCAACATTGAGAAGTGATCTTGAAATTCGAACAAAGTTTTGAGGATCCAGTGGTGGTGTAACTTATCTTTGAAACCAAAATCTGAGTCAACAATCCAGCGCTTTATCTTTGCCACCAAATCGCTTTGGTCTTCAAACATCGCGAAGAAAACTAACCACTTACCACTGATACAAAGATGAGGAAACCAAGCTCGCTCAATGGTGTTCCCATGGTCAGTCCAAGCACCAACTCACTTACAACACTCAGATACGCTGCAAAGGACGAGGATAAGAAATGCAAGAATGTCAGTCATACATCTTTCAAGAGTGCAAGTACGCCAAATCTAAATTCAGCATCATCATCTTCAAACCAGAACTGTTCAAGTCCTTTATTTAGTAGATCAAAACTCAGGAAAACAAAATAAATTTGTTTTTTAGATGAAAGCATACTCTCAGGTAAGGGATTTTGCCTTGGTACTTGGGAACTTTTGTCAAACATTCATAAACAGGGGGTGTTTATTAGGCACCTAAGAGCACCTTAAAAGTAAAAGTGCTGAGATATGTTTGGGTCATGTGCCGAAAGTTTTACCCGTCTAACGTATCTAAAGATTTTAGTGTATTTTTACAATTTAGTATTTTTCCTATATATCAAAATTGAAAATATACATTTGTATATGGCTAGGTATTTAATTCAATATTATTACTAGGATTCTAAAATAGGTTTTAGGTATTGAACTTAATAAAAAACTATGGAAGCCGGCAAGGGCCAACCGAAAATCTTCTTAAAAACCAAATTCACCTTGAAAAAACCCCAAACTCTGTATTCCTTTCCAATCACGTGAGTGAATACTGCAGGTTTCAGATTTGCGAAAGAGGATTCTGTCATTTCAAAATACCTTCGGGTTTTCCCCTGTATGGCACTCCAAAAACAGACAAGGACTTGTCATCTTTTCACGTAATCAAAATACTTGTATATCCAAGTCATGAAGAAGTGGGGACAAATTTCTATTGTAATTGTCCACCGGGGAAGGTCTTTTGGTCCTGTTTTTTCAGTGAGTAGGATGTCCCACCGGGTCTGTGATATGAGGTTGTAGCTGCGAAGAGGATTTTAACTGTTAACAGAACTTGGTATGAAAACAAGGTCTAAAGGTGACTGAATATAACCAGTCCAGTTAACTTTTACATTTGTATGGTTCTTTTGTATATATATAAAATTTAGGAAAGATATTTACAGGGAGACAAAAATTAAGCATGAAATATATACATTTGCAAAACATGTGTGCTGGTCATCAAATAGCATTATCATTATAATAGCGACACAAACCCATTTTTATTTAGTCCAGTTGAAATTTGAAAATATCCTTCTGGTTCTCATTCAGTTAACGCACTTGAGCTTTTAATTCATCTTTAAATTTGAGTCTAAGTCGTTATGTAGTACAAAAGTCTCTAAAAATCGTTTGAATAAAAGAGACAAATTTTTGTCTCGATGCTTCGTTCTCTAAACTTGTTTAAGAGACTTTACTACGAAAAACTTGAGTGGCAGCACCACCTCCTAGTCTTAACAATTGCACTCTGTGCTTGGTTCCATACCATAGTTACTAATATACCATAACCTTCTCCAGGCGCACCTTCTTTTACACAAGATCTTTCGGTAATATTGAAACAAGTGTGCTCGGTATCGAGAGCGAGCTTGCGTGTCGTATCTTCTCGGTGATCTTCGTTCCCGAGACTTATGCTCGTTTTCGGTATTTTCCCGACGTTTGTGTCCAGCAATCTTTGGATCCTTATTCTCGATACTTTCAGTAGCTTTATTCTTGGGACTTTTCTCCTGAGTATTCTGTTCGATTCCTTCTCGGGTGTTATTGTCGGTACTCGTACTCGGCGACTCTTCATGTGTCGTCCTTTCTGTTTCATCGGTGAGTAGCGGGAAAACTTTGAAAAGTTCTTCTTCAGTTTTATGTATTTCTTCCATTTCATGTTCGGTTTTTTCGAAGATTTCTTCAGGAAGATTTCTAAAGAACTTTTCGAATTGTAGTTCACGAATGTTTGTCACGTTTTGTACTATGTGGCGCGTTGTTGGTGTTGTTGGTGCTGTTTCAACATTAATGATTTGGTGCCACATTGTCAACAATATTATAAGAGTGAATGATTTCTGAAAAAAGAAAATACGAAATATTAATTTTTAGAAGACAAGTTTCAGAATGATTAAAATTAAGTTGGAATGCATAGAAATATCCCGAAGAATCGAATGATTTCTTCGCTAGTTACCTAACTATAATTATTATTCACAAAAAAAATTAGCAAAAATAATACATGCAATACTTTGAATGTGAAAATGTTTATTTCCTTTACTAGCTTGATTATTTTGTGTTCATCCAGTGTCACTTACCATTTCGTCAAATTTCAATGCCACTATATTTATGTGATCAGAACAAAATTACTTGATATTAAAATCTGTGTATCAAAACCTCTCTGTAATAAGAAACTCTGTATACGATTTGATTACATCTGTGCCAGCGTACAAAATTCTATATGCTGCTCGCTAGATCCTGTCTTCATTTCCTTCACCTCAATGTATCAAAGGCTCTATATTTATACAATTTCAAATCAGGTACGGATACAGGTGACAGACTATCTGATTTAAGGAGAGCAATTAATTTCCATATAAGGTACAATCATGGACAAAAGGTATGTAGACTTTTAGAAACGTTGATTGTAAAAAAGGTCGACTATTGCAACCCTATGCCCACAGACCACTTTCGATATACCTGACCACTTTCGAAAACACAGACTAGGGTCAAGAAGGCAGTCTGTTGTACTGTGTTTTTTGGTATTTTTTGTCATTTTTAAAACGTCTACAACCTTATGTTCGTGATTGTAACTGTATAGTTATTGCACTCTCCTCCATTGATTATAATCTATCTCTGTATCCGAGCATGCGCATCTCCTTTAATACTCTTCAACAATCAATTTAATTAAACTGAAAATGCAAAATCTGATACAAAAGTATGACTTGTAGTAATTTATTTTTTATAAGATTATTATTTGTATTTCATTTTTATTTTCACTTCTTGATGCCTGTGTGGTTTCTGTTAAAACTTTGAGGAATTAACAGTCAAGAATAATGCCTTTTTCTTCCGCTTCTTCATTTAGGACTGCTTAAAGAACAATGGTTTTTTTGGGTGTATTTTGGAGACTTTCAATACCAGGAAAAGAGGGAGTTAAAAACACCTAAATGCTGTAATCATATAATAAGGTAAGATTTCTTAATACAAAAAAGGTAGATTTTAATTTATGATGATTTATGCAATTTTAGTACATCGACGAGTTATCTTTTTATCGCGGTACAATCTCATGTTCGTGACGTACCCCTGCGTTTTCACGACGCATCGGGTTTCAACGCAAAAGGATCAAAATGATTTCGTTTTTACAAACATGAATTATTTTTTCAATCAGAAAGTTTGTATGGCAGTCGCTCGAGCAAACGAAAGTTCCGTATTTATTTGAATATAAATATCCCAGAACATATATGTAAACTATATTTTAAGGAGCACTTCAGAATAGTCTTTACCAGAAAAATAAGAAAAATATCTACAGAAAAATAAACAAAATTTTCAGTTCCGTAATGAGTCTATTCCTACTAGTATTCGCATTATCTAGTTTGATTAAAGGGACTTTTCCAGGAACCTTTTCCAACCTGCAACCCCCCTTATCCTAGAATATTGAAAGTTTCAAAACATCTCCATACGGAGTTAGAAAAACTGCGAAATTAAAATGTTCACGAAAGTTTCATGCAATAAAGTATACTAAGTCCGCAAGGCCATTCAATTTCTTTAAATTTGATAGTTTTTTTTGCTCAAGTCAAAGTCCTAAAGTCCTAAGAAGCTCACCTTTCTCAATAACTTAAAACGTGAAGCAGCAACTTTGAACAAAAGGTTGTAGACTTTTCAAAGTTTGCACCTCGGAGGAAGAAGCAAGTTTCTAAAAGTCTACGAAGGCCTTGGAAATTGAAGCCTTGAGTACGTTAATGTTTGAATGCGAATACTGAATGTTGCTTCCGACCTGATGAGGATTACAAGAACAATTATTTGAGTAACTTTTCAGTGATGGATACAGAAGGTACTCAAAAGATTTTGACGGAGAGTGTTGGCTTCCATATAAGGAATAATGGCGAAAGCAGCGCTCTTCTTCTGAGAACCTTCTGTATTCGCCACTGTATGTCTTATTACTATTTCCAAATGCCATTTGAAAATTCCAATGGTATTATCTACTACTATTATTGTGGTATGCATCTCTTATGTAACAACAAATCACGTACAACATAGCAGGCTGGTTAGAACTTCTATAAAACACGCGATTCCTCTCAAATCCTATTTTCGTTGATAAAAATCTTGCAGGCGACAAAAAGTTAGTCACGTCCGTCCTTAGAGTTGTTGAGTCTCAAACCTTTAATTTTGATTTATGGAGACGATTAACTCTTAAAAACGCAGTGGTTTTTAAAAAAAATTTGAATTTGAAATTCTTTGCTGAGAAGACTCTAAGTGCGGCTCATCTTCACTTCGCAGTCTTTATCACACCCCTGTCTCAGTGCCCTGATGGGCGATAAAAGTTCACCGGTGTCACCGGGATTTTTAACTCCCCTAAATAGTAGCTCCCCCAGTCATAATAAACTAGTTTATTGTGACTCCCCAGATAGAATAAACTAGTTTATTTCAACTCCCCAGTTATTATAAACTAGTAAATTAACTCCCTAGAGTTAATATTACCTAGGAAATCTTAACTCCCCCCAGTTTAAAGTGACTCCCCTAACTTTAACTAGACTTGCAAGTAATTGTTTATCGTTGGCAGGACAAGTTATCCTGAAATCGAATATTGTTTTATGGTTCTTTGATTTTGTAGTTCAAAATTAAGAGGGGCTATATGCCCTATGTGTAGTTCATATCTCTAATAAATATTTTCTCAAATTCTATTTTTATGGACCGTGATATTGACTTGAAATTTTGAAAAGAGTCAATATGAAATGAAGTTGCAGTCGAGATTCAAAGAAAATCTTTAAAATCTTTTAAAGTATAAATTCCAAAAATATCCAAAAATGAGGATTTTAGGTATCACTGCCTAAATTTTCAAGTCCAGTACCCGCAGCAGATCTTACGATCCCAGGGGTCCCCTAAATGCATATTCCCCGAGAAAAAGTAGGTAGATATGATCGAAACGAAGTGTTTTTGAATCAATTTTTTACCGAAAATCCATGGGAGATAGACAAATGTTTTGGTTCTACTCTTTCTAAAAGCATTCTGTTTGTATATGCCCTTAAAATGAGAATGTCTTGAGATATAGTGAAAAGACCGTGGTCCAGTAAAACCTTCCAGGACTGGAAAACGCGTGCTATGTGGTCTAAGGGTGACAGGTATTAAAGATGCCTTAATCGTCTTCCAACCATTTTGAGCAGTTTGGAGTCATTCGAAAAATTTTGGAAATTCTTATTAACAGAGAAGTTTTTGGAAATTAGATTAATATTGATTATTAAAAGACATTTTTGCGCATAATCTATTAATCAACTTTTTAAGTCATAAAAATTAAAAGTTGAAATTATGTGACCTATGCTTTACTGGGTACTATGCAATGACTTCAAAATAAGCAGGGGGGTTTCCTTACACCAGGAATATGTAATGTAAAGCTGGATAAAGTACATTGAAAAAAGCCTTGTTCTATCTCTGTATCCTGACATAAAAATTTGATGTGTAGCTTTCTTAATTGCAAAACCCGAGAATTTGGATTTCCTCTTATCCAATGATTTTGCTGCTGCAGTTATCTTTCACGATTAAAAACTTTCAATTATCAAGA
>JAUJPO010080785.1:0-24882 GCA_032270745.1 Tiaropsis multicirrata
TTTTTCTACGACTCTTGAAATTTTCAAGTAATTTCACCGATGCTAAAAGAACTAAGAGCAATTTAAAGACTTTATGATGGAGAGTATAGACAAAAACACCCGCTTTTACGGGATTAAATAGACGCGAGCGAGGACAAAAACTTGCCAATATTCCCTGACTGCTTTTCACAGTCGTCTGGTACGTTTTTGAAAATCTAAATGACAAATGAATCTCCTGGAAATATCCAGGGCAGTCTTTAAACCAGACAGTGCTAATACACCTTTACTACAACGTCCTAATACACCTTTACCACAACGTCCTTTCCCGTAATTCAGATTTTCCCGGAAAACATGTGTGCTCCACTGTTGTGTGAAAAATAAAGGGGAGGTAAACAAACGCTTTATTGCCTGAGTTTGCTTAGGGAAGGTGATATTTTGGCTTATATCTTTTGACGCCCCCTTTCGTTTCGAAAGAAATTTTGTGAATGAGATAGAAGTTGAGAAAAAGGCCAAAAACCACTCTTCCCTAAGGAAACGCAAGCAAAATCGGGTTGTTTACCTCTCTTTTAAAAAAGGATGGAGTGCAAAGACTGCGAGAAAAATCCGGAAAATTGGAATCACGGGAAAGGTGTATTGATAAAATCAATTATATATCGATTGCAATCGATCAATAACATCTGCAATCAATACCAGCATTTAATTAATCGATTGTCTATCGATTGTGATTTGCATATCGTCTGGTTTAAAACTTGACGCTGGATCGATAATAATAGCCATGTCATCTAAAAATGTATGTGTAAATTAAAGTTAATGCACACGACTGATACTTACTTTGGATACTTTGGATCGTTTTTGATGGTCTCCATCTAGGTGAACAATCTAATGCCGCCTGCTGATAGCTGATCTGGTGCTTGATTGAGTTTGATTCAGCATTGGTTGTTGCTCCTGGGACACAAGGTTCATCTGGAATAGAAGCAAGGAATTTGTCCAACTTTATTTTGAAAGTTAGCAAAGGGCATCCACTTAAATTTCTCAATTCTTTTGAGTTAAACAGGATTGGCCCACGAGTTGAGAGGAAGTTGTAGCGGATCGTGTGTAAGGCAGTCAATGCTCCTGTAATACGAGCTTTCACAAAACAAAGTCTGCCAATTCTAGGTTGAAAAACTGGTCGGAGACCATCTGATTAGATAATTTTGAATCTGTGTAACTTTGGTAGACATCAAGAAATTATAATTCCTTGAAAAATCTGAATTTTGCAATTTGTTCTCTCAACGTATAGCTTTTTTCCTTAAAAGAGATCTCCTCTGTAAGTTTTCATCAACACTGTTGACTTCAACATTTTTGTATACTTTTATTTTTTAAAGTCTTTTTGTTTATATCCATTTTTAGCAAACCAAAAGATGAGAACAGACAAGTATTTTGATAGGGGACCATTATATGAATATGTATTGATTATTATCGGGTTTTCAATGCTAGCATTCTTGGTTTACCATCCCCAACCTGAGATCTATTTAGGTCAACTGGGGTTTGTCGGGAAATGGCTCTTGAATTTACATCTGAATTATCACAAGCAGTTGTACAACACTTTCATAATTTCAATTATTATCCATGTTGTTGAAACCTTGTTAATTATCAAGATGGCTTACAGTTTGAACATGTCAAATTCGACTATATTTAAATGGGGTTTTCAAACTTGGTTTCTTGGGGTCCTATCTATAATGAGATTGAGAAGATACCGTAAAGAAAAACTGTCAAAGGAAAAATAATTGTTTTCAACTTCATGTGTAAGTTGAAATTTATTTAGATTATATTTTGTTTCTAGAACATAAGATTTTACTACACAATGGCAGAGAAGGAAAATTCACAAATGTTCTACAGAAACTCTATAATTTTGTACTTGATTTATTTTTTGATATTTGGTCTAATATTCTTCCTTGTACTCCATCCAAAACCAGCAATCTACTTAGAAAATCTTGGTGTAATAGGTAAGCTACTATTGCAAGCTCATCAAAGTTATTTGCTATTATTCCAATTAGTGGCTATCGGCACTTTTGTTGGTCATGTTTTAGAAACCTTGTATATCCTCAAACTATCCATGGAACTTGCTTTGCCTTCTGATGTACAAGTTAAATGGGTTGTTCAAACATTTATTCTTGGTTTCCCATCAGTGATGAAATTTAAAGAACAACAATCCAAGATTTTACACTCCAAATGATTTTCTGTTTACCTGCTTTTGTTTATGTACATTGTGACAAGAAATTTTGATATAATATAATAATTTTATGTTATTAATTTTATACTTCTTTATCATAGTTGGGAGGTTCAGGGGGTTCTGCACCCCTTATTAGAGTTGCTACATACTTATTAAAAATGGTATTAATTCTCAAGATATTTCCCCAAAGTACCAAACATCAATTTTAATTTTGAAAATTTAAGGTTGAAACAAGTCTTTCTCAAAACTTGTCTTTACCCTGTTTATAAAGCCTTTTAAATCATATATACACCTTCTTTAAGATTACCTCTAACCTTGGATTATTTACCAAAGACAGTAATTGTGATGAGTATTTTCTATTTTTTATATTTGGAATTTACATAGATTTGTATTGATAAGAAGATAATTTTTTAGAACTAAAGGGACAATTTTCTCATACCGGACAACATTGAATTTTTGTAATAATACAGAATTTTGTAAATTCTGCTTAATTGTTTACTCTACTATATTGAAAATTAGACAGATCAGAGATCATTCCAAAATTTAAATCATTGAATATACATTCTAATTTGTTTCAGTTCAATAATAAATAAAAAATGGAAGAACTCAATACTGGAAGAAGACCAAAGAAAGAGAAAACAAAAGAAGAATCTTCAGAAGACATAATCGACCGAGAGTACTTTGTTCGTGTTTCTTTCTACAAATTCCTAGCCATATCTTTAGGGCTAGGGTTGTATGCTTTCTTATGTTTTCACCCTTCACCGGAATCTTATTTGAACAAAATGGGTGGACCTGGACAACGGCTTCAATACCTCCGTGAAAATTACATGATACATATGAAAATTGGAATGTTTTGTGCTATACTTCTCCACATTTTTGAGGCATTATATGCTATTAAACTTGCAACTCAACTTGGCTTGACCCAAGAAACAATCCAGAAGTGGGCCATTCAAACTGGAATGATGGGGTATTCTTCTCTTCAAGATCTCATTAAATATCACAATGAAAAAGTGGTACAAAAACAAAAACAACATTAACAAAAAACTACCTATTTTCATCCTTTTTATAAGTTATTAACCAGGGACTTTTTCTATTCCTTATTTAACATTTTTATTATTTATATGTTCAGTTAGGATTTATTCATTTACAATTTCTTGCTTTAAAAGTTTCTGTTTAATTAGTTACATTATTTGACACACCAACGTTGTTAATAGTACTTTTATACATCATTACAAATGATATTAAAACAACTTGCTCATCTCTCATCTTTTGCTCTGTTTTGATTTTTATTTAGTGTTTTCAATTCAGTTTCCACTTGTTTAAGCTTGGTTTTCACTTTGAGATAATGGGATAATGTGCATGGTATTTCGTACCAAATTTTTTATTCTAAAATTGATGATTTTTGCTCATTTCTTATCGGGTTGGCCTAAAAGGTAGGGTACCCCATTTGGGCTACCTTCTGGGGTACCCTTTTCTGCCTCAACCTTTGGAATCTTATCCCTGTTTTCATGTTAAAATACTACCAGAACATCTTGTTAATGATTTCATGTAATTAAATTTACGATTCCTATCGAACTTCAGTCACAATAGCCTTATTCTTTTTAAATATTTTCAAATATGTCAGCTCATAATAGGCACAAAATGTCTTTTGAAATAGTTATATCAATTAAGCTCTATTTCTTACTCCTCGTGCCATCAACATGTGGTAACTTATATATTTGTTTATCTTTGGAATCGTACATGATCAATAAAAAAATCATTCAGATTCATGCTCCCTGGTCAGTAAAATGTGATTCTATGCAATAATTTTATTCTGGTCTGTAAAATATTTGGGTACCCCAGAAGGTAGCCCAATTGGCACCCCAATTGGGCTACCCTTCCTTTTAGGCCAACCCTTTCTTATCTCAGAGACTAAATCTTCTTTTTTGGTGACTGAAAATGATTTTTTCAGTAATCCTTTCATCTCTTTGGAAGGTTTTGTGCTATCTTGCATAAAAAAAACAACTTTTTGTTTCCAAAACTTTAGACAAGAAATAAGAAATGGCAGGTAAGATATGAAGAAAAACCACCCTCTTTATGAGATAAGACATCAACCTTTCTTCCATCATGCTTATCTTTACTCTAATCACAAGGTGAAAACCACGCTTTATATAGCATTCATCTTTGACGATGTAACTTAAACTGCAGGCGCACTCATTTTATCGAAATAACTTGTCTTCATTTTGTTTTACAGAAAAATTCACACCCTTGTTAAAATATATAGAATTAAAAAAAAAGAGAAATCAAGATCTTTTTGTCATCACATCAATAAGATGGAAGAGGATGTATGGAACGAGAAAGTCAGAGAAGCCTCCAGTGTTTGGCTTTTGATGGGAAAAGGTTATCGTATTTCAAGGAGCATTCGTTTGCAATGGTTTTTTCAATACCTTAACAAAATCATTTCACCAAAATCTCCAGAAGAAATAGTACGTTGAATTGTCAAGAGTTGTCTTAAACATATTGGATCTATATGTGATTCATAGTTCCAAAATTTTAAGTTTTTGCTTGACTTTTTCTAACTTTTCGCTGCTACTTTTTTGTCATTTCATTTGAAGCAACAAATTAGAATCTAGTTTTACTAGCTTATTATTATCTGTTATACCAAGTGGGCAAAAAAAACGCTTTTCTTCTAAACCATGTCACTCAGTGTAACTCACTTGACGTTTTCTTCTTTCAGGTTGATTCAGAGGGGGAGTTGGAAGTCTTAGCTATCCTTGAGGATGATAATGAACCTGATCTTGCATCAAACCAAATACAGGTGTCTGAACCGTACAATCAACAACTGCTTCGTATTACACCAATGACTCGGCTAACGTTCTTAGATCGCCAATATCGATTTGTTTATTGCATCGATATGAGTCCATCAATGGCAATGGTGGTAAGAGCATTATTTTGCATTATCTAAAAATTATGTTTTGATTAATCACTTATGTTTTTAATGTTTTGGTTTTGAAAATAAATTAAAAAAGGCTTTATGTCTTGTATCGAGCACTTTCGTGTTGTTCACCATTCACTCATAGATGATTTAGAAAATATTAAAACGCCTCCTGGGTTTTTGCGGTCATAGTACAGAAACTACCAAAAAGTTATGATGAGAGGTAACCTAGCTATCTGAAATAAGTCTTCTTATTAAGATATTGATAATGGTGTTGATTATTATTCCATCTTACTGTTTTTCAGGATAGTAAAACAGGAGAAGTTTTGGTTGATGACATGTTCAACAGTATCAAAAATTCATTGACTGGCCTTGTTCAACCCGTAAGTACCGTATGATAAACAATGATTCAATTTTGAAATAATGTTTTGAGTAAAATTTTGACTATAATGTTGACGATAGAATGCTATCTAAATGGATTAGAATATTGATTGCAATGTCAGACATGAGGTTGTAGACAGTGGTTGTTTATAGTGGTCTGTTGGCTTATGGTAGCAATCCAATAGCTGACTTTATTTACATCAACCTTGAAGGAAGGAGCACATTTTAAAAGTCTGCAGACTTTTTGTCCAATATTGTGAACAATTTCAAAAATTTAGCAATCATTTTACGGCTCTAGTATTCCTTGTTTTTCACATTGCTTTTGAACCTTTGAGACACCTTGAAGATTAAGATTTATAGTCAGCATCCATTATCTCTACTATTTTTTTTAGTTTTGCGTTGGAAATAGTCCCTTGGAGCTATCACCAAGACTTGACATCACAGTTCTTGCTCATACCTTCACTGATAGCAAAGAGTGCCAAGTAAGCAAATAAAAATTTTCTTTCCTTCAAAAGAAACCATTGTCAGGTCATATTCTAGAAAGACAGATTCCAGTTTTTCTTTAGAAATAGGCTTTCCTAGAAAAAACTTAATTCTTGTCTTTGCTTTTTTGTATTATTTTTGTAAAATTTCTTCTTGTCTTTTAGGTGCTTATGCAAGGCTTTTGTTTGAATTCAAAAAATATTAATGATTTCTTATGCAAACTTAGAAGAAAATTGCGTGAATTGTGTGAACGCTTGATACGTGGTATTGTTGAAAATAAGGTAACAGAATTTCGAATGTTGCCTTTTTGTTGCGGTTCAATAATATTTGACAAGGATGTCCAAAGTTGTAGATTTTCTTCCCAGTGTGAATGTGTTTTTACTTATGATTAGGTGTAAAGTATGCGTTTATGATATGTACTCGAAAAGTTTTTCTTAGGCCCACATCTACTGTATGATAGTATCAAAAGAAAAAGAGGCTTTTGTTTACCCTCTACCCCTGTCTGTAGATAAATTTTCCTGTCCTACAAATAGCTATACACCAAAATGCCAACTTAATCGATTAAATTTTGATTAAACTTTTCATGGATTGCAGCTCCAAAATTGGTTCAATGGTTTTCTAAAATCGTAAAATCTAAAGTCAATTTCAAAATTTAATTTCATGACAAGGTTGACAATTCTCAAGGGTTTCAGAAGAATCAGACAAGTTTATTCCACATGATTCGCGACAGCCTCTTGGCACTTTACCTCCTTCCAAACAACGCTTCTGCAGGTTTGAAAATCTAAATTAAAACTAAGTTTAAAAGAAAATTTGAGTTAGACGCTTTAGCATAGATTTTTAAGCCTTATTAATAAAATATTGTTTCGATAACCTCAAACTTTAAATGAAGACCATGGGTGCTGTTTATGTTATTTTTCTAGTTACTTTGTATCCATGTTTTGAGAATCCTGTTTTTTTTCTTCACTTCAGCTATTGTTGTGGTAACCGACGGAGTATTCAATTTGGAAAATGCTTATTATACAGATGCTCTGTTAGCGCAATGTCGAAATTCAACTGCTGTTGTTTCTTTCTTACAAGTTGGAACTGGATTCCAAAGAGCTTCTGTTGAGTAAGTTGGATTAAAGGAAGATAATGTTTGTAATTGTAATTGTTAAAAATATCTACATTACTGTAGGCTGTTATTAAGATTTAAATACACTTGAGTTTGTCTACTCAGTGATAGACATAATTGGGAGTTTATCGTCGCTTGGATAACGAGATTTAAGGTTTGGCCAAATGTTTAAATCTTGTGATCCAAGTAAGAATAAACTTCCAATAATATGATTAAGATAATTGACATTATGTCAAATAATTCCAGTACTCAAAGCATTTTCTTCATCTTCTTAATTCAATTGGTACCGTATTTAAAGTTGCTCCTTTTGAGGATGAACCATTGCAATCAATATTTGTTTTTGAGTACCTGAATATGGATCTGGAAACATTTTTGTCAAACCACTTCTTCTTACAATAACGTAAAAAAGGTGTCAGAGAAAGCCAATAATTATTTTAGAATTTTTACAGGTTTGGATTTGTCCCTCATTGTGCATTGATGCAGTTTATCGCAACAGCGACATCTGGTGCTTATCTCCTACAATGCCCTTCTGTAAGTTGATTTTAGCAATGGATAGCCAATTTGTTGCCACAATCAAAAACTAAATTTACAGTCTTTGGTTGTTTTGACTGGTTCTAAATTTAAAAGAAGATTATGGCTCTCTAACTTGCTTCTCAATGGAGGAGGGTGTGGAAATTTTTGTCACATTGTTGACACTGAAATTGAAGGTTTTCTAGTCCTGATCCAAAGTAGAGAATGTCCAGTTCTAGAATTTAACTTAGACAAGTCAATGTTTTTTATTTTGAGTCAGAAAGAACCTATTTTATTATTGACATTATTGCAAAATTTTCAATTTTTTATTATTTTAGATTGATTCACCCGAAGGTTAGTGGATTTTCTTCTCTGTATGATATTTCAGAAGGAAGACTGATTTAGAGAAGGAATTTTTTTTTGAAATCCATTTAATACCCTTAAAATCTTATTGTTTACAGTGCTTAAATTCAATTTTTCAAATGATTAGCTTCAATACAATCCCTTAGGTTGATATTGAGTTCAATTATATTCAAAAATTATCTTTTTTTCCAGACAACAAAATGAACATGTATCATAAAGCCTTGCTATGTTGGAATTTCCAACGCGACATTGACCAAGGGAAAGTGATGCTCACACAAGATGACATTACCGATTATCTCATCTTTCCTGCATGGGGAGACCGAACAAGCTTGTCATCCGACCCCAAAAATGAACAACAATTTCACATGCCACCTCAACCTCAACAAACGACAAGATACACTGGCCTCGAACTGGGCACCAAAATATCAAAGTAAATGTTTGTTCAGTTTTTTATATGAAAAAAGGGAAGAAATTATCATGAAATAATTTTACATTATCTAGTTATGCTCAAAATCGTCATGATTTAATATTGAGATTCCACATTACCATATAACGTAAAAACTTTCAAGATTATAAAATGTTCTAAAGATTTTGTTTTACGCTATTCTCAACTAGATTAAGTTTGCTTTTGTTGAATTAGGTTTTTTTGACATTCTGTATAAATTTATCACTGTTTTTCACTCTTTTAGCTTGTTGAGTTTGAGAGCTCGCGAAGGTTATATCACTGATGGAATTCGTTTTCACCAGTCAAGACAAGGTATAGAAGTTATCCTCTGGCTCACTTTGATTAAACTTATTCACTTAAGTCCTGTCTCCACTCAGTGCGCGCAGCTTTCGCCTTTTATGTTTTTTTGTTCCGATCTCGGAGATGACATTACTTCAGTTTGTTTTGTAATGTTATCTCCGAGACCCATCAGAATAGAGAAACATGAAAAGCACGCGCTGCTCTCGCTAAGTAGAGACCGGCCTTTATTCACATGATATTATAAACTGAATCTTTCTTTCAATGCTTTGAAAATGGTTTTGTTTATATGAAGATACATCTATGCTGCAGCATTCTACAGCTCAATGTAAACAACAATCAACAATCACTAATATGTTAATTTTTTCCTTTGGAGAACACTAGCCCCTAGGAACGGTAATTGACAAACAGGGGGTGTACCGTATTATTCTGGCTTGCGAAGCTTCCAGGTCAAGTTTTGTCTTACCCGACACATGTTTCTTGTTTTTTTATGTCCAAATTTGCTTCCATTTTTCAATTTCAGGAGGAAACTATATCATTGAAGTGAAACTTGTTTGGCCTTGGAAAGAAAATGTTACCATTGAATATATTGCAAAATCTGTATGTTTATTTATATTACCTTATCGGAAAAAACAATGTCGGACTGATTTTTCGTCATCACTTTTGTCCAAAAAAACGCAAATTTTAGCCTAAAAAACCTTTTTTTCGGACTTTTTTTCGTCAGACTAAATTATTCAACGGACAAAATTTGTATATTAAATTTTCCTTCTCTGTTGCTATTTCCTACCCTCTTGCGGAAATTGACTTTCCCAAATGACACTGTTGGGCTAATAATCAAACAGCGCGGGTAGAAAATAGAGCAACACAGAACGTTAAAAGTGAACACGTTATTGTTATATTAGAATGAAACTGATACTGTATAATACGTATAAAAATATGAACCACATACCCTGGATTACAAATAGAAATTCGGAAATAAGGGAAGTAAGTCTTAACAGAATTTACCCTTCGCAATGAGCACATCCACTTTTCGGAAGCTTCTTGCGTATTTATTTTTCAGAATTAATCAGAGAATTACTGCCAGGAGGAATGTCAAATTCTTTGGACTCTTATTACTGTTTCTAGAGGACAGTTCGACTCTAATTTAAATATTATTCCACTTTTTCATTCCAGCAATGGCCGTTTGATTCTGTAAGGTAAAAATCAGTCATTCCACTTCTTTAATCTCTTAATACTGAGTGCCAAGCAGGACAGCAGCGAGTACCAGTTTTCAGGTCTTTGGTCTGACCCGGCTGGGGGTTGAACCCACAACCTTGCGAACGGGAGGCGAACATTCTAACCACTTGGCCACCGTCGCTTAATAAGATAAAATAATTAGCTGACCAACTGGGTTTTTTAGCTTCATTAAGAATATCTGAAGTTATTGTAGCTGAATTTTATATGAATAATTTGTCCATTTTATATGTGACTTCTTCAAAAAAGAAATCTTATTAGAGTGAAAAATTTAATTATAATTGATAATGATCGTTTGAATTTTTTAGCAATCAAACACAGGTCATCATCAATGTTAGCGGACAGTATGAATTTCTTGTGGACATCACTCAACAAAAACCCAAGAAACAACAAAGCAAGAAAAAGCCTTACAGGTTGAAATAATAGATTCTTTTTATCACTTAGTGATTTAAAAAGATTTGAAAGCAATTTTATTGCAATACAGTCTTGTGAAATATTTTGGATTAACGTTGATGATATCAGTGTTACCATGTCACCTACTATCAGAACCTAATTCAAGTCGGTCACTTTTTAGACATTTCACAACAATTTTTTTTAAATCATAATCACCTTATTCTTTCAGGAAAATTGTCTTGCAAAGATTTGAGCAGACGATGAGAAGGTACCAAATTTCTTTTTGAAGCAGTTGATTTGTCTAGTCCGTTTAATCACACTGGTGTGCCATTCTTGGAAACACTTAGACTTATCCATTGCATCGTATATGGTATAGCTGTTGATTGTCTGTCCATTCCATATTTTGATATTATAAATTTAAAGTTTGATATTTAACAAGAAAGAAAAACTATTTTATCCTTTGATGAATTGAAAAAATGATGAATTATAAGGAGATCTGCTTATCCTTCATCATAATAATGACGACAAAATTTATCAAAGTCTTATATCCGACCAAATTTATAATTATTGAATAAACTTCTTGTTGGTGTCTCTTCGTTTAAAAGAGAGTGCCCAACTTAAAGGAGCATATTACGTTTATAATCACCAATAATTAGTTTTGCTCCTGCCATAATTAATTAAGATAATAATGTTTTCGTTTTCAGCTTGGAGCAATCGGATAAACTGCTTGTTCACCTCCAATCATTCTCAAGTCAACCTTTAGCTTCCAAGATACCAGAAACTATTGCCAAAGGTTCTTCAGTCTTCTGTATGGCTTCCAATACCAATTCACCTGTGAGTACTGTTAATGTTCGAAAAATGCTTTTGTAGATAAACTGGCGAATTGATGCTTGCAAAGTGCTCGATAATCAAAACTTAACAAACCAGAGCCATACAGATAATATGTAAATTTATCTTTCAATTCATTTGAAAACACTAAAAAATAAAATAAAAAGTACATGACCCGGAGTTCTTATGCATTCATCATTTTTTATGAACAAGAGTGAACTGTAAAATTAGAACCTTCACGTGTAAAAGCTGAAAATTGAAAACTGTTCTTGTTAAAGTTTATGTGGAATTAGCCTCTACACCAAACCCATTTTTAGACCAAACTGATTTTTATATTTCAAAGATAGTTCTTACCGCCGTATGGGTGAGTTTTGTTCTTTTCCACGTGACACAAAAGATTTTGTACTCCACATCAGAGGTTGTTCGAAAAAAACGCTTTCTTACAAAATGCTTTTAAACGTAACAAACCTTACTATTGTCAGCTACATGAAAATTAAAGCTTTTTACAGTATATATTTGTCATTCGGCCTTGCGATTCACATTATAATAATGTCAACATCAATAATATGTTGGAGATTGGCCTGGCGAGTGACAAGTTGCAGAAATGGTAGCTGCTAGCTGCGATAAAATACCTTAAATTTACCTTTGTTTTTTATATTTCAGGTTTTGTCGTGGCAGTATGGGAAAGCAAAGTAAGTATTTTTCTTTCGTTCAACCCTTTTCATCTCACATTGTAATCAGTTTACATTAATACTTCGGCTTTTTCTAAAGAAACTTTCGCAAACCAGACGTCTTTTCAAAAATTTGGCGAGAATAAACTTTTCGTGAATGAACCTTTTGTGTATGTATTTTTTATAGATGGCGTCATATTTATCCACGGTCTTTTCGGCTAGAAGCATGCTGCCTTTTATCCCTTATATTACTAGGGCTATATTACTAATATATAATATATAAGGTATAATCGTTGTTTTATCAGCGTTCTTTCATTTTGCTTTTTGTAGAAAATCATCCAGGTCTCCTGAAGTAATATTTGCAAACTTTTGGAAACCCGTGGTTTCCCTGGATACCAAAATGTGGTATGCTATTATTCTTTTCATGTGCTATTTATTCATTCATTTGATATTTGTTGTATTTGTAATAAGTGCTAGCCAAGTAGGCACGGGTCGTTGTTTTAACCTCCAAGCAACGTTGTTTCAACGTCGGTGAGAACGTTATTTGGAAGTACGTTGTGTGTCTGCTTTGAGTGTGTTGGTTTTTGGGAGAGGTGAAAAACAGAACAGAATATAATATGAGGCGGTGGTTCATCAAAGTTCATAGCAATCCAAAATGAAAGAAAATAATATACTGATAAAAACACATTAAAACATCAAAGCATTTTAATAGTCGTTCAAAAAATTTTTATTTCAGTGTAATATCTCGACCTTTTACTGCGAAGGTCTTCTTCCGACTTCACAAAAAAATGAAATCTTTTACCAAAAATATCTAACTAAGGCCTGTTGAAACACATTAATTATACATTTCTTTATTTTTTAAAGGTCCAAGTGGTTTCACTGTCATCGTATCAGTATATTAATGAAACATGACAGGTAATTCCAATCTCTTTTACAGACAAGACAGAGTCAGACCCAATTGTTTTTTTGTCTCAAACCGGCCTATTTCTTATGTTATGAAATACTCGAGGGCCTGTCTCTCCACTCATTGCGTGCAGCACCCGCCCTTTGAAATTCCTTAGAAAAGATTACATCATTGATAAAAAAAACAAAAGCGCGCGCTAATAAAAAGCAGGTTTACAAAATGTTCTACTTTTTTCAAAGTCATTTCTATCCAAGTTCCTTTCATTTTTTTTTCAGGATCTTACATAATTTACACACGTTTTTAATAGGAAGAAAATTTAGTGAATCGGAAAACTGATAAAGAAAATTTAACGCGAATATAAAATAGTTCCTCCTAAAAATTTTCACGAATATACTTTCGCAAATGACCTGAGGAACATTTTTCGCGGCTCAAGTCAGCACAACTTACATCTTTTCGTGAAATTTCTTTCTTTAAAGGAGAAGTTCTTCTGAACCTGTCTGTTCATTGACCTAACAATATTCCATTTTTTCCCATCAGACCCATCACCAAAGAGCTATTCGTGACGTCAGCGACAGGTCAATATGCATCAGTACCGTGTCGCATGGCCATAGGTGCATACAACAAATTAATCAAAGATTGGTGTGACTTCACGCTATTAGAGAACCATACCTATGTCAAGTTCCTTACACAGTAAGTTTGTTAATCCCTTTTCCCATTTTTCCTATCAAAATTTATTTTGGCTTGTTACAGGCTAGCCAACTACTGAATTATTATTTTATGACAGCAAATGCAGTTATCACAAATATGTCAGTGAAAAACCGGGGGTACAGCTATATCGTGACTTGGTTATAAAATTTTCCTGATGGTTTTACCCCGTCTACTTATCCAGACTTATCAGAGATTTTGTGAGGAACTAAATTTATTCAATGAAGAAAGAGATATCGATATTAAGCAATTCAAAAAGCACCAGTTTTCAAACAAAAATAGGGATTTGATAGGAAATGCATCCGTGAGCTAAATCTTTTAATGGTAATATAATCGGGAGATGACGACCCACTCTTAATTGTAAGTTGGATGAAGAACTGTTCAACGGCTGGATAGCTTATTGGTCGAGACATCTCCACATGACGCCCTAGGGGCTTTCCGTTTCCGCCCCTACATTACTGGGCGATCCACGTAAAATCGTATTAGTGTATTAATAATATTTGTGTTCTTTGAAGTATGAATGATTATTGAAGTTCATTCTAATTCTTGTTTTTTTTACAGTTCCGACAAAGAGCAGCCTCACTCCTTTTGCTTGTTGAGGTTGACACCTAAAGGGCTTTGTATCATCATGAGATTAGCCTTCCTTCTCGGTACACCCGGTATCGAAAGATCAAAGGTATTTGGTAGTTTTTATTTCAATCTGATTGTAGCTTCACACAGGTAATTTACAACAACTTTTAATTTCCGCTTTTATTTTTCCGCTTAAAAGTCGAACGATCTATATGGTTTTCCGAGGTCTTTTCAATGGTTACGGGTTTTTACTTTAGCTTTTTGTCGATAGAATTTGGGATCTTGAATAAACTTCTTGTTCGACTTCACTTCTTTTTTTAATGTAAACTCTAGACAATTAGCCTCAAAAAAGTCGTTCCAGTTCAGTGACTCACAAAAGTTAAGATCTTTATTTTTTTTATCGTGCCTCTTTTCCTTTCCCAAATATTGGGCTTTTTCCACTGTCGAGGATATCAATTTCCTGTCCGAGGGGCCAGCTCATAAAATGTGATAGATTTCCGAGGGATACACCAAAATCAAGAGAAAATGAGTGGACATCCTGAGGGTAATGCAAAAATGTCTGAGAATGTATGAAATCTAAAGGGGTCGAGTGAAGGTCTGGAAATCCAAGGGGGAGTATTTGTTTGTTTATTAGTAAATCCGAGGGATAACTCTCGAAAGTGTTGATATCCCACATTGGGCGTACAATCGTATACATATTTTACGACTAAGGTAACTGAAGACTTTCGGAAACAACTTTCCAAGATGTCGGCGCAACTCGACCGTTCGCTTCAAGCGACAGAAAGTCCGAAGGAAGAAGAACCATGCATAATCTTTCTTAACAAACAATTTGAGAGGATCCTAGTCAAGTAGGTGGTTGTATAATTCAACTTTTCACACTATTCCTTTGTCCCCTATTCCTAGGTGCCCCCGGACCAAGAAGTGATATTACAAAAAAAAATGGCTTCTGCCAGGATGTTTTTGCCATTTTATGTTTTGTTCATAGAATCTTTAACTCTCTTCTTACAATTTTTTTTTCAAAGGGTCTTAAAATGATTAAAGTGGGATTGAGCAGCAAATACCTGCTAGAAATGATCTCTTTATTTTTTGGTTTTGATGTTTAACTGGTTTGACTTCTTTGACCTCACATTTTATGAAGTTGGTCATTGTTTTCATAAATGATCATTGATAGATTGTAATATTTCTACAATAAATTAACAGCGCGCTCTCTTACACCCGGTCTAAGACTCATTGCGCGGCTTTTGTTATGGCGGAAATTCCTTAGAAAAGATCAGTCGAGCGGAAACTATTTGACAACTCTCCCACTTCTTTGAAATTTGAAATCGCGTGACATGTGACGTAATTTTGAACCAATTGGATAGCTTCGTTTATTTCTAAGCCAATCAATGGTGGTCTAGCATTATACGCGATCCGCCGCTCGATCAGTGGAGGCTGGTCCTTGATTGTTTGAAAATAAAATAAAGACGCGTTACTATTGATCATAGCGGTATCGAATGAATACATGAACGAATGAATGAATGAATGAATGAATGAATGAATTTTCTAGATATGATGGTATTCCTGACGAGGTTCGTGGTAGCAGCTATCCTGGTATCAGCACGACTTCTCTTGCGTCAGTTCAAGAGACTTCACTGGAACTGCAGCAACAACAACAAGGTTTGCTTTAATAGTAGTTATTTCGGCTTCCTTGGACTCCACTCTCGGCAGACACACAACGTTATTTAAACAAACGTTGTTTCAATGTCTAAATCCAAATAACGTTTTGAACGTTAAAACAACGTTCTGCGTCTTGTGCTCTGGGTTATCGGGCCCCTTTTTCATTTGCGGGCCCCTTTTTCATTTGGAAGAAACAAATGACGGCACATAAAACCCCTGCAAACATTGACATTTAGACCGCAACTTCCCGTGAGTGAAGCGGATGATTATGCTTTGTATTAGTTAACAACAATTGATTAACTCTTTCAGCACCGCCAGAAAAAGAAAACTTTAGGATTCTAACAATTGACAAATGAGAAGGTTTGCAGGGCGTTTTCTCTCTAATAGAAAGACCTGAAACCGTCATTTTTGCTTTAAAAAAGCTAATTTTGTCAACATTGAAGAAAATGCAGTTTCAAAGCAAGTCAAAATTTCTATCAGAGGCTATAAGAGGTGAGGATGAACGATTTTTGGCTGGGTGGTACTAAAAGAGTTGAAAGTTATTTTTTCGTCTGTTTTTAAAGGTTCACCACAGACAGTGTTGGGTCAGTATTTGTTCAATCAAAGATGGGTTTGGTCAATGAACGTCAATGCAACAACATCATTTGAAGCCAAAAGTATCGCCCAATTACTCAATACCATTATGAAGTAAGCTCCTCCAGTCTAGGTGCTGAGCTGTCATATTTCTGATTTTCGTTTTCGTATTTCTTTTTTATGATAACCTTCCTTAAAGATTATACAGATGTGTAATTCGAATTCCCAGGGGACCAGAATTTGTTCGAATTGCATGAGTTTTCGAATTATAGGGGTTTGATTAAGTTTGATTAATTTGAACGGAACCGAAGCGAAGATTTGGTTCGAATTGTACGAGTTTTCGAATTATAGGAGTTGTAATTACATGAGTTAAACTATACATGTTTTTTATAAGCACGGAATTTAGAAGGTCGGGCTTGTCGATGTTTTTATCATATATCATGTATTGTTTTGAAGCAATAGCTCTATTGTTTAAACGGTTCAATGTGGGTCTTAATATGCTTCTAAAGCGTGACTAATAACTGACTTTTCACCCAGCACCCAGTAGTAGATCTTAGTAGTAGATCTCCTTGAATTTTCTTATAGCTCATGAATAATTTTAACATCATTTCTTTATCATAGGCAACGGTTGCACGAAGGCTTCAATTTCTGCAGTTTTGGAAAAGGAATCGTTAGTTTAACTAAAGAAGTCAATGTAACGGTGAGTTTGTTTGATCATCTATTACCTAAAAATTGTATACTTTATGGAGAAAAAAGCAATACGAGTAACGGTGTCTGTCGGATACAAAAGAGAGTTTAAAGGGTATGGAGCCGTATAAATAGCACATCGCGATGCATGTTAAAAACCATAAATATAAACAACTACAATTGACTCGCTCTAATTCGAATCTCTACTATTCGAACAAAATAAAAGTCACCGTCAAGAGACTTTCTACTATTCGAATCTCTCGATAATTCGAACAAAAAACTTTCCCCCTTGGGATTCGAATTAGAGCCAACTGTTTCTCTCGAATTAGAGTCAACTGTATCTCCAACAGTAATTAAAAGATCGGAAGTCGATTTGGGATATGGCGAAGACATTCTATTGTCTTTGCGTAAACAAAAAGATCGCAAAATCGTTTTCGAATTAATTGCCAATTTAATGTTTTCATCTAAAATTCAACTTCTTTCAATTTCTTCCAAGAATAAAACGAACAATCCAAAGTATTATTGACAGAGGCCTTTTTGTGAGTTAAAAATATTTGAGCTTAATTATATTCTTTTTGTCAGCCAAAGCAAAGCTGAGCATTCAAATACTCTATTGATGATTTCGCATGTTTACTTCTTACTTATGCAAATTTCCATTCTCAAAGGCATTTACAATTTCTTTCATCCTTTCATCCTTAATGACTTCTAAAACTTATTAGAAGTGTGTATCTTATATCTTACAAATGCCTGCCATTTCTAGCTAGCAACTTACCTTAAGTGTCAAAGTAATTTCTTGATTTAATGACTATTTTACATTTTGAATAAGCGAGTCATTCAATAAAAATAAAAATAAAAATAAACGTCACGGCGAAATCATCTATTCAGTGCATCTGTTAAGCCTACTTATTAAAGCTAAGCTATATTGGCTGACCTTCCAGCCTCGGCTGGTCTATTTGAAAATGTTTTAGACGATGTCACATTTGTTTTTTGTTATGATCCAGTACTCCTTCGTACGGCTGTTTATGCCATTGTGTTAATAAGGTTGCAATTTTAGCTGACATAACCGCGCGACTAAAATAAATTGGTTATAATAAGCTCCAATGTCTTTAAGCTTTGAGGTTTTCAAGAAAGTTTTCAAGAAAAGGTTGCGAGATTGAAATTCAAATTTAGTCTTTGCCGTCAATGTTATACCAGCAGTTCACAACAAAAACTGCTGATCTGTTACATCAAATTTCTTCATGGACATATGCGAAAAATTAAGATTTTGCATGCCGTTAACTTTCTGGTGGGGTGTATAAAAAACTTCAGGTGTTTTTGGCAGCCATATTTATCCTATAGCCGGTTGCAATAAAGATCTTAACTAGAAACAGTTGTTGTATGTAGAAATCAGGATGAAACGAGAAAGAAAGCAAAAAGTAAATATACTTTATTGCATGAAAATTTTACGGTTTTTTTATACCAAAAATTGCATTTCGTGGCATTTTAATTTCGCGGTCGAGCTCCAAATACATTTATCGCGGCATTTTAATTTTGCGGTTTTTCGAACTCGACCGTGAAACCGCGAAACTGTTCTAACAGATGCGTTTTTTTAATTCGCTTGTGCGACGTCATAAACTTTTAAGACTGAGGAATTTTCAAACGCCTATTACTGTGCATTGAGAAAAAAACAACTCATGTGATATAGCTCATTTTGATTGCCTCAATCTATATTTTTCAAAAATCGATAACATAGTATAGCAAAGATCCTGACCTTGCGTCTCCTTTAAAAGATTCTATAACATTTCAGGTCAACTCGTCCGAAGAGAACATCTCGAACTGCTGCATCATACAATATATCATGTTTCCACCACACCAGAAGCTCATCAAGCACCAAGAGGATTCGACGGAGAGTGATGGCGTCCTCCAAGAGTTTGCCCCAGACCTCCAAATGGTGGTGGAGGTTTGGGTCGAGCCGCAGATGGGGACGGTTGATTTGCCAGACTCGCCGCTTTCTTATATCCATGGCTCAGAGTACCATTGTATACCACAAAAGGTAAGATTATCGTTTTAATTTATTCTCAATGCAGTTTTGTACTTATGATCTTTACTATATGTACGGATCTATTTTTTTTTTATTGGAAATAGCGGCCAAAATGAAACTATACTGATAGCAATATTAAATCTGGTTTTAAAATTCATTGAAAGATCTTTATTTTTTGAACGATACAATCGGTCGGCTAAGTGTTATTATCTCAAGGTCATTTAGAACAGATGTTTTTGCAACTGTTATTTATTACATTTTCCAGATTTTCGAAGTCGACGCAAAGATTGTGACGGAGTTGACCAGCTATTTGGTTCTGCACAAAACATGCTACGACGTCATATTGAAAGAAAAAATGCCGGTACGTGGCACGCCGAAACCGGACATACCCGTCAACACCTTCAACTCTTCGAATATCGTACAAGTTCCGCTGTTATTTGAGCTACTTCCGTTGATTTGCAAATCCAGTTTTATTGTCAGCGTCTATCCGTTGCTCATCAGTTTAAGCACAGGTTCGTTTCATGCTCAATATGTGAACCTCTATTGAAATTCAACTTGAAACCCCTCGAAATGTGGACCAAACTCCATAACCCACTGATAATTTCGACCAGCAATAAAGTATCAAAGACCGAACAGTATCATCAAAGCTGATGAGTTTGTTCGGACTTATTAGAAGGTTTAGGGCAAAATAACTCTTCACCACTGGCTGGCCACTATGTATGCTGTTAGACTAAACCGACCATATTTCATGAAAACTGTTTACGAGCCTCCTACTGAAGGTTTTTGCTTTGAGACCAGCATTGAAATTACCATAAAAGCGTGTAAAATTTTCAGCTGGAAATACATATTGTTTAAGAATTTGTATTTTATTGACTGCCATCTCAAGCCAATTATATAAAAATGTGTTAAAATCAGTTTTTACAATGTTATCGTATTAGAACACTCGGAGGAAAACGACCTTCTGTTGGACTACTTATTCAAAACACTTTCCCACATGAATGACGTTGTGCTCCAACTCAGTGACACAGAAAACAAACATATACTCGACCACCTCACTCAACGCTGTAACAGCAACAAGTCGATATGGTTAAACAACGACCGACCGCCCTTCCACGACGCCCAGCAAGATGATGATGGTGAGGGCGGAATTATTAGATTCCAATGCTTCTTGAAATCCTTTGGATCAAGCCTGGTGATTATCTTGGTGCCAAATAGTATTGCCGATTTAAAACGGCTCAATGGATATGCACACTGTAAGTGAATGTACCTGTTGGGCTTTTCCCCACTGTCGAGGATGTCGATTTTTCTTATCACCAGCCCCCTCAAAGATGAATTATAATGCCAACATGTCGTTCTTAGTAAATTTTAACTTTTTTTTTATTTCTTGGTTTAACAGCAGACAAAGATTTGTTTCTATATAGAAAAACAAATACTTTTTACGATGTTTTCAATTACTTTCATATTTCTTGGTTTTAACAGCAACAGATAATAAAGAGGAGAGAATGCTGTTACCCTTTTTCATGTTCGAATGTCCGTTCGATTCTTTACAAACGGTACCGACCGAAGCAGCCGACCATGCCGAAGATGTGCTGCAGGATTACACTGAAGCGCTGAACGAAAACGTTATCATCCCAAGACACATGAATCAAAAGCTGCCCGAAAGTAAATCTAAATCGATGACCAATTATTGCCAGGTAAAAGCCGAAAATAATTTTGATAGTCTTGTTGGTTTGATTTGACTGGGAATTATACAGATATCCTTTATCAAGATCAACTAGAATAGTATTGTGTCTTTTCTGGACCTCTCAAAAACACTCTTTCTGTAAAAAAGTGCCTCTTTTAGTTTCCGCCAGACGTCTTTCTAACTAGAAAATGACCTGTAAATACCTTTTTTTTCTAAAGATTTGTGATTTAAAATTGTTCTTTCCACTGCCAGGTGATATACGATCACTTCTTTTGGGCCATGGTCAGTGCAGTGTACAGTTGCCTAAAAAAACAGTTACCTCTTGATCCGGAAGACGTTTCGAGTTCTATCGAGATCTTTTGCGAGGAATCAACGAAAGAGATCGATATCACCCGGTTTTTACGAATCTTATGCAGCCATTATCGCTCCAACACGCTCATCATCGACCAATGTAGCATCGACGATGTCGTGTTCCCAGACAACGCTAGCGGCAGCCACCATCTTGAAAACAAGCCGCTGTCAAGGCTACAGAAACGTAGCTCCACCGTCAGCGGATCGTCGTCTTTCAAGAGCAGTAGAACGTCGCTTCGCATGAGAAACGGAGAGTGCGAAAACGTCGTTTTGGCCAACGAGATTAAGAAGCTGTTCATGGATTTGTTGGGGAACTATTTTCAACAGGTGCCTGATAACCCTTACTACATGTTCTTCAATGATGGGCAGAGTGCTGCTGCTGGTGATGATGTGGAGATGGATGACAATTTGTTGACTGAGGATCAAGTTGCTGCTGGTCCCGAAGAAGACTGTGAGACTGACTCTCAGGTCTGTGATTTCTTTTTGGGGGGATATTCGTCATGATATTCATTACGTCATCTTTTATACGGAAACATCCCAAAAAGCCGGATGTTTACCACTGCTAAACTGGTGGTAAACACCCGGATTGTTTGGATGCTTCCGTAGAAAAGATGATCTAATGGATGTCATGAAATTTACATATTTGCGCATATTCCAGTGTTGCTTGATCTTTTGGACTGCAGGTTGTGATTCTGTACTCTTTTAGAGACACAATTAGCTTTAAGAAAACCAAAATTGATCTGAATTATCTTTCTCGGATGTTTTGGGTCATAATGCCACAATAAACGTAGCTTAAATCTGGCCAGTCAATGTGGCAAACGGGTTAAGTTATTGTTAAGAGTAATCACGGTATCCATTACGTAATCTTTTCTACGGTTTGTCACTAGTTTTATTGTTCAAATTTAAAACAAGTGGCAAACACAAGGATTTTTAGATTGTTTCTGTAGAAAAGATTACCTCATGGATATCATGATTTTTAAATCAACTGGTTTGTACATTTTTATTGGAGAATCCTTCATTTAAAAGGCAATGAAAATCAACATTTCCTATCTACCCCATTTTTACATTTGCTTAACGTAACTTGCTTGCTTTTCTTACATCCAGGACGCGTCGAGCGCGCACAGCTCAACTACAGGGTTCTCACACAACCCGTCCGAATATCTTAGTGACCATGTATCGTCCGGTGCCGAAAGTGAACATCTTTGCGAGAATAAAAACGCAGACCGAGCGGCGCAAGGGGCAACGGAGGATAATAATGTGTTTGATGATTCGGATGAGAGCTGCGAAGAAAGGCCTATGTTTTTACATTTGGTGTGTTCAGTTCACTATAAAGCAAACGAGGAACATATTTTGAGACCAATCGCTGTCATTTCCCTACCCACGTGTTTAGGTATGTGGTTTTAAGTTTTTTTTTCCTTTTTTTTTATCCAGGACCATATCCTGGGCTAAGAAGCGATTAGTCTTGATCTAGACTAGTAATCTCGCATATTAAACCACTAAATAAATACTGTAGCCTGTACCAAACTCGCACAGCGGGACGATTTTCAAATAAATCTTGAAACGATTTTCTTGTGTCGGGCAGTACGCAGATCTGAGGACTGGCAGCAATGGAGTGTTTTGAAATGTCATTTTTTAATCACAATTTTTTTTAATTACATTTTTTTGAAAACAATTAACGTGAAAATCTTTTACTGCACCCCCTGGCATTTCTTAAACAAAAACTTTTACATAGAGTCGTTCTTTATGATATGTTTTATAATGTAAACTTTCAATACATGTAAGTAATTATAACTTGATATATTGCTTGATAAGTTTTAAAAAATGAGGTTTTCCTTGAAATTACCACCAAAAGCCCAAGGGACCCATAAGAAGAAAATTTAAATTTTAACACTTTTAAAGAGCCAATCAAAGTTTTTTTTATGTCTTTATACTCCTAAGAACCATTTTTAAATAATCGCTTCGACCCCTATCTAATTTTGTGGTCATCGTTGCTACCTGACTATTAGCGGTTAACACGTTAGGAAGTTGTTCACAAGGTGAAAAAGTTAATTAGGGAAAAAAATAGGTTGCTGTCTTTCTTGTTGAGATAAAGCCTACAAAAAGACAAAAACTTTTCAACTTTACTCAACTATGTTTCAAGGGGATATTTTCAATACGATATCGGAAAGTCTTGGAGCGATCGATCCATACAGTTCTTCCATGACGGTCACACTGGACTTGATATGTCTGAGCCAGCCTACGGAACCACAGGAAGACGAAGACTGGAAAGCCTCCAAAGATTTTGTACTGCGTCGACATAGCTCGTCGGACTCGTTTTATTCGAATCACACGCAAGACTCGGAATCGACACGCGAGAAACGACTGGTGTCGCAAGTGTCATGTGATGAAAGGTAAGCCATTGTCGGTAATTATTCGCTGGTCTTTTTGCAGTGTATTGATTTAACTTTTTGTCAACTTTTTCTATGTTTAAAACAAAAGTCAACGATGATAGATTATTGATTACAATCGATGATAAGTAAATAGGTACCTAAAGCCTAAACGATGTACGTAAAATTGATAGTTATCGATAATCAATAAACAATTTGAGGCAAAAAATTGTGAGTATCGATTTTTATCGGTTATCGACTGTAATCGATATTTAATCATAATTGATTATTTATCGATTATACTCATCAATCGCAGATTGCAATCTTTGAGTAATCAATAATTTATCGCTTTCAATCGATAATCGATAACTAATTAGCGTTGAAAAATTGTGAGTATCAATTATCTATCGATTGCGTTAATGTATCGCATAATTATTGAGTCAATGATAATCGATAGGTAATTGATGTACATAAAATTGATATAGTTATTGATAATCGATAGACAATTTATAGAGGCAAAAAAAAATGAGTATAATATCGATTACTCCTCAATCGCAGATTGCAATCAATGAGTAATCAATAAAAAATCAATATTCGAAAAGTAATTGTGTTGAAAAAATGTGAGTATCAATTATTTATTGATTGCGTTGATGTATCAATTAACTATGAATATGTCGATGATAATCGATGCGATGTAAGTAAAATTTATAGTTATCGATAATCAATAAACAATTAGAGGCAAAAAAATTGTGAGTATCGATTTTTATCGAGTATCGATTTTCTTTCGATTATCGACTGTAATCGATATTTAATCCCATAACCAATTATTTATCGATTATATACTCAACAATCACAATCGATAATCGCACCATTTGGATTTTTGTCCCATAATTTGTTGAAAAATACTTTGGTCTTACTTAATCAAATTCTAGTAACACTTTATCATATATGATCTAAAAAGTTCATCAATCCATCGTTTTCAATCGAATCACAGTAAAAACGCCAACCCATAGTTACGTTTACATAGGAAATGTACGTTAGTTACTTCATCCAACTTTAATGACACTCTGGTAAAACTCTGTCCAAGCCCAACAGGAAAAGTTTTTTTTAGTCTATGACATAGACTAATCCAAAAAAAAGCAAAAAATAAAGTCAAACTTTAGGTAAAAAATAGTTCATAAATCAGCGAAAACTAGAGCAAATAAAATCTTCACAAGATGCAAAAAGGCATGTCCCTGATGCAAGTGTTAATTTGCCAAGTTTTAAAGCTAATTAAAAAAGAAATGACCAAAATTGAAACTTGCAATGTCAGATATTATGCACATGTGCGAAAACACTACCGCTTCGGTAGCCATGTTGAATAATTTTTCTACGAATCCGATCGGAAGAAATATAGGAAATCGGGGAAATACTTCGAAATGAGGTTTAATCGAGCAAAGCTATTTTCTTTGTTAACATTAAAATGCTTAAAAAAAACATGAAAACAAAAATGAATAATCGAGAACAAACATGAATAATCGAGCCGGAAAACTGAATCGTGAGATTT
>JAUJPO010080786.1:0-10657 GCA_032270745.1 Tiaropsis multicirrata
TACAGCTTCAGAGAAATGATAGTTTCAGACCTAGCCGATAGACTTTAGTCCAGTTTTAAAGTCGCAAAACACGTACGCGCATACTAAAAGATCTAGCCTGCGAATGCACGAGCAGGATGCGCAGGCAGGACTTCGGCTAGTACTATGGGTTTCACACAAACGGACAGACACGGGCACGGTGCTAATGAAAGGCCCGTACGCTAAGCGCTGGGCCAATAATAAGGACCTTTTGAATGTAAGTGCGATGTCTAAAACATTGTCTAAAAGATTAATGTTAATACGGGAGACGGGAGTTAAACTTCTTGTGTATTTCAAGAAATTGAAAACAATAAAAAGTTCAACATTGTTCACTTACCAACACACGATTTTTGGTCAGAATGCAGTGCATATCCTGGTCTACAATAACATTTGTAAGCACCTTTGGTATTCTCACAATGATGTTGACATCTATGTTCTCCTGTTTCACATTCATTCACATCTATGGCATGAAAATAGGATAAGTGGTAATGAGAATCAGCATTTTACGTTGATGGTACAATAGCCTTTCCTACCAGTGGGAAAAAGCTGTACGTGACTTATTCATCTACAAACTGAATGGGCAGTACAGGAACCCCTTACTTACCTCAACCAAGATTTGTTGAAGTGATAGCTATTTTGAATATTCGGAAGAGTTGTTTTTGAGCAAATGGATAACTATTTTAGGTACTGTTTTGAAATTGGCTATCGGCCACTTATATCAGATATATGTCATAACGGATGCAATTTCGAACATGGGACTGATGAGGGAAATTTTAGTTGAAGAATATCAATAGATAGTTAACATACCATAACAGACGCGACCTCCTTTGGATCGGTGGCCAGCAGGACATTGACATTCGAAGGATCCTTTCAAATCCTTACATCCATATTGACATCCTGCACCAATAGCACACTCATTGACATCTGAAAATGTAGAAAATATACTTAGTAAGTTTAATCATCTGATGGCTTATTGGAGTAGCCGTTATTTCAAAACATAATTAAATTCAGTAAGTTTTATTTCCTTCACGAAGAGAACCGTATTTCTTTGATGAGCTCTCCCCGCTCGATGTCAACGTACGAGTTTTCAGCATAAAAGATATAAATTGGAAATAAAAGGAATGAAGAGATATTAAGGAACAAATAAAAGATTTTTAACATTTCGCTGCTATTAAACAGCGAGAACATCTTGGGAAGCAAAGCAGAAGCTGTACGAGCGCGCTTGGGTTTACTTACTATTACAAGTTCTTTTATCAGCAGCCAAGGTATATCCTCTGTTGCAATGACATCTGTATGAACCTTCACTATTCTCGCATCCACCTCCACATCTGTTCAATTGACACTCGTTAATATCTTGGCAATGAAAAAATAAGATCACAGAAAATTTAGGTGAAGAAATATATACGGTTGAAGCTTGTGTTCAGGTGTAAAAACACTATAATGTTATTATTATTATTATATGATAGACGTACCCAAGTAATTTAGTAAAGGTTTGGTTATAAGGAACGAAGCTTCAGAAGTATAGCTGATAGCACCAAAATACGAAGAAAATGTTGCCAATCCATGACTAATAAGATGAAAACATCCCTGGATGTTTTATGAGTTAGCCTCTTCCAATGATTTAGTATGCTCAAGATTTGATAACAAATTGAAAGGATGAACTAAGGGGATTGCAGTAAAATAGTAAGGTTCAAAGATAACAAATTGAAAGGATGAACTAAGGTACAGTAAAATGACAGGAAAAGTGACAACTTCATATAATAGCAGTTAGCTTTGATTTTAAACGAAGAAACACAAAACAATACTTACCAACACATTTATCAGAAGGTACAGACCATTTTGAGTTGATACAACTTGCAGTTGAGCTTCCTTGGATTTGGAAACCGGTTTTGCAAGTGATGTAGGCTTTATTACCAGATTGTGAACTGACAACTCCGTGCAATGGCAGATCCAGTTGACGAATATCGCAGCTCTCTAAAAGAAAACCAAATTATATGTGACAAAATTAATATGGAAAATACTTTCTAAATACTGCTCCCAAGACGATTGATAGTATATACTCATTCGAAGGGTTTAAAAAAATAATCTGCTCAAAACAAAAGCTTTAGAAGATAACTTATTTGAAATACAAGAGCTACTTGAATAAGCTTTGCTGATTGATGCTGAATAATTTTATATCGAAATATTTATCAACATACGTTTAATTTGACATTGAGCACCAGAATAGCCATAAGGACATCGACAAACATATCTTCGATACAAATTGAAACATCGTCCACCATTTTTACATGGTCTTGAACTACAATCATCACCATCTGATTTCAACTTTGGTACACCTTGTGGTCCTGAAACATGACGTAAAAAATACCAAATAGATCGTTGGTTTTTTTTAAGAACAATCTTTTTATTTAGTATTTCGAAAAGAAAAGGAATTCAATTTCTTAGATCATATAAATTTTCATAAAAATAACATACTGTCTGGGCAACCATACAATTCAAATCTAAAGGCAATAGCTGTGCTTCGATGATCACGTTTCGGGTATAACCTTACAGCACTTGCAACAAAGGAAACTTCATTACGGACGGCTGTTGCTGCATCTCGATTCCCTTGATATTCCTAAGAAAAGAAAGTTATTTTCCTTCAGAATGAGGCCAATGTATTGCATTTCTTGCTTTTCCAGAAAACCAACAGATGGCGGTAATTTTCAAATAGTTCTATAGATTAATGAAAAAAGGTAAACTTTGATCTGATCTTGAATTTGAGGAGGATTCGTGTTGATATACAAAGGCAGTTGAAGATTTTTTGGTTAACTTGGTCAACACTTGAAATATCTCATTCATGAATTTAGAATACAACAACACTACGGAAACCTCAATTTCTTCAAAAATTCTAAGAATACCTTTCCGCGTATCCATTTTCCACTGACAAGATATAAAACGATGTAGGAGGTTGCAAATTCGGTACTCTGTGGCATAAAATGCCCTTGAGTTTCAATAGCCGAAATTTTCCGATTCTCGTTGAAAACGACTTGAATGTAAGGGTTTGTGTCGTGGGATGCAGGTTGCCAGTGACTGTACTTCTCTCCAGCTCTGGCTCCACGATGTAGACGACCAAGGTTAGGCGTTGCTCCACCGTTTGATGAGGTGGCCGACAGCTGACTGTCTTTGATGACTTCATTCGATATACCGATAGGTTTGATACAACCTGATAGAGAATAGAAAAATAGGGTTTTTATGAACTATTTGTTGTTGATGTTATTTTATTTAACCGCTAACCTATGTTTTCAAATTCGTTAAGAAAAACAATTAGTGTCCTTTGAGTAGTAGTTATATATAGAAAACTTACAGAGCATGAAATCAATCTTAGCATAAATGACCAACAATAGTAGGAAAACGTCTGGTAGTTAGTTTCAAATGTATTTTGTGTTCTAAGTAACAAAATAATGTACTTACTCAGCGAGTAGAGTTGAATTCCATCTTGAGCTACTGGTTCCTCTTTCGCAATGAGGATGGAGCCTTTGTAAAGGTAGCATTGTGTCGGAGCATAAGTAAAGGAACGACACCATTCCTTGTGTTGTAGACAAGCTTGTGCACATTGAGCTGGCGATGATACACGTAACATTGTGTTACCATGGTTTTTGAGAGGTGTTGGTAAAGTGGAATCTTCCAAATGTTGGAAGTCTCTCAACTGATTTTTGACTGTTGAAAAAAGAAAGAAAAAGACGTTTAAACATTTCCCAACGCGCTTGTGACTTCGACAATATTGGACTAAACATCAATACACATGATTTTCTGTGAAATCTAACAAATATTGGAAGAGTCATAGATATATAAAATACATTGTTTTACCAGCTTTACAAACTTTTTACCAAAAATAGATGTCTGATTTGATGATAAAAGGATAATGAGAACAAAAACACACTTTAGTATCTCTCTAACGTAAGCTAAAGTTGTATTGATCTTTTCCAGAAAAAATCTATCCACTGTCGAGGATGTCGATTTTTCTTAACACCGAACCCCCCTGGATATCCGTGCCGAAAATTTCGAACCCCGCTGGATATCCTTGGTACTCAAATTATTACCCCTTGGATATCCTAGGATATTGAAAATTTTGAACCTCCCCCCCCCTGGATATCCTTGGTTTTCAGATTCTTACCCCCTGGATATCCTAGGATATTGAAAGTTTCGGACCCCCTGGATATACAGGGGAGATACGGACTTTTTCTGGAAAAGCCCATTTAACCTCGTTTTCGTTGAAAGATTTTCAATGGAAGCTTTGATATAATTATACTTACAATCACAAGCAAGAGAAGGTGTAGTCTTTTGGACTTTGCCAGTTTTTTGAGAGCTGAAATCAGACCAAGCGACCATATTTCCTTCTTGATGTCCACACATGGTTGACAAATCGTATAATTCATTTGCAGAGAGTACTCTATCCCAGATGTTCAATTGAGAAAGATCACCGAAGAAAGATTCGGATGGTGTGAATTCTCCACCAAGAGTATCTTGTTCTTCTCCAACAACGAAGATACCTCCTTTGGGAATGTATTTGCCTTTCTGGATTGGTGTTGTCGCACTATGTAACAAAAAAAATAATTTCATGTCAAAATGTTTCCGGATATTGAATCACCAGTGTGTTTTTATCTCTGATTAGATCATCCGCTTCGCTCACAGGACTGCGTTGTAAACCCAGTGGTCCAGCAAGCTCATATTTGCTGCATCTTTTTAGAGCTACACGTAGTGCTAGCGAAACACTGATCTGTTATCAGATTAAGTGAGTTCTTGAAATGCATGTTTAGTCTTCTATTGATCTTTCCCTAACCGCATTGTAATCATCGATCATTACATATGGTAAACAGATTACATTCAAGGGAGTAATCAATCTAGTAGACGGCTAAATGTTTTTGTCGCTAAGTAAAAGAATCCTGTGATGTAAATTATGTAAATTACAAGAAAATGTTATTTATAAAAAACTTATTACGTGTTAATATGCTCCCCATCTTTATATGTTCTCCACAAACCAGTAGAGCTGGTCCACGTCAACGCAATATGATGCCACTCTCCATCGTTTGCGTCAAAATGAAGAGATTCCGTCTCATTGTTGATGGCCAAGTTGAAATTAGCATAATCGTTCATGAAGAAGGCATTATCGTCGATGGTACCATCTGGTCTACGGACAGCGTATGAGATGGGTGTTCCGTAGTTTTCATCATCCGAGGTACGCATCCAGAACGCCAGCGTCAAGTGGTAGAGGTCCTTTCGACCGTGCACCGATGAAAATGATTGCGAAACGCGGGATTGGAAGGATAAATCAAAGTCTGAACTTCCAACTGGAATTAAGATGGAATCAATAAAATATTAATTACGTAAGGATTCAATAAAGATTACCAATCGATAGAATGGCGAATCAATGAATGTATAATTTGAGTTAGATTTGGATAATTATTCGTAGATGTTCGGATTGATGGAGTCTTTGCAGGCTATAATGGCTTCAAAACCTTGGCGGTTCCACAATCAATTTCACCTACTATTGTAAGTGGTTTCTATTAAGTGAACGATAAAAATAAAAAACAAATTCCCTACCTGTATCACATTGTGCTCCTGAGAATCCAGGGGCACACAAACATTTAACGTCACCAACTTTCGATATACAGACACCATTATTATGACATTTCTTATACTTGCACATGTCTATTTGCGTTTGGCACGTTACTCCTTCATAACCACGTGAACACTCGCATGCAAAACCATCCCTCTGGTTGATACAGCGTCCTTGGTTTCGACATGGGTTTTTCAGACAGTAATTGATCTTCGTCTAAACAAGTTGTTGGAGAAAAAGTATTTTTTAAATAATGAATATTACTTTTATGAAATCTTCTAAAAGTTGAAAGTTGAAAACATTTTTTTAAACAGAGATTGCTATACTGCACATACTGTATTCTTGATTATGAACAGCATAAACAGAAACACCTCCTCCCCATCAAACGATGAAAAGCTTTTAAAAAGTTATATTTTTCAGGTTTGAAAACTTTTCCTAATCTTGCTATTTCATTGTAGGTATTGAATCCTTGAATCAGAGACAGTAAGATTATAAAATGCCAATAAGACAGAATCAAAACAACTTACCTCACAGTTAGGTCCTTTAAAGCCAGGTTTACACTCACAGCTATATTTTTCTACTCCATTCACATTTCTACAAAAAGCTCCGTTCTTGCACGGTGCTGCGGAACAATAATCGACCTTAGTTTCACAAAACTTTCCAGTATAACCGACATCGCAGACACAGTTGTATTTGTGTTCAGGGAGGTCGATACATGTTCCGTGAGCAGCACATGTTGTGGAGGTACATCGTTTCACCACTTGGTCACAATGTCTTCCACCTGTGCCTGGCAAACATCTACATTCGTAATCGTTCAACTGAAGAAAAATAATAGAATCGATTCAGAAAGTCCGGTGTCACTAAAAAACCCGTATCCCCTCCCACTGTTGAGGATGTCGATTCTTCTTAACACCAACCCCCTGGATATCCTAGGGTTTTGAAAATTTCAAACCGTTACTGGATATCCTTTATTCTTAACAGGGGGGTACAGTTTTTTCAGGAAAAGCCCAATTAAAACACCAAACATGGCAAGTACATTTAAAGCATTTGCCTGACCCCTGAGATCATTGTTTTTTCTCCATTCTTATACCAACTTCTAAAGATTATTGAAGATTATTTATAAAACTTTTTTACAGCCGTAGATATTCTACTGACTCGAAATCGTGGAAAAGTGAATAGAGACAACAACAAATCACCTTGTCAATACAGGTGGCGCTATTCAAACACGGTTGCAAAGCACACTCGTTGACTTCTTTCTCACAATCATGTCCCCAAAACCCTTTGGCACATTGACATTCATAGTCATCCTTCAAATCCACACAATTTGCACCGTTCAAACATGGGTTACTGTAACAGTCTTGAATATCTGTCAACAAAAATACACAAAGAATAAGAGTCTTAAATAAAAAAAGTGTCATCACAACATTTAATCAAGGAAGGAAAAGAACTCATTCCAGCGATATTTGGTCAGAATTTTGAAATAAAAAATAACGTTGCATGTGGTAAAAGAGAAGAAGATATATTATAAGATATATGCAAAATGTATGATGCATAATCAAAATCTCAAGTGGTTATGAGTTATGATGGTGCCGTTATCCTCGAATTGTTGACAGTCTTGATATAAACTTCGCCTGACTTCATACTAAGAAAAAGGCTCTAAATCCAAATTTGTGTCTTAAAAGGTAATTTTCAAATTTGTCTTACTTACCCATACAGCTTCCACGAGATGTTGATCCTGGACTTGCTGTTGACATTAAACCAGGGCAATCGAGACATCGTGTTTGACCACGAGACGGCTGGTAAGTTCCCTTGGCGCATGGTTGACAAGGTTCAACACCGTTTGATGAGAATGTACCAGCAGAACAAGTACCTGAAAGTGATACGAAGCAAGCAAAAGTGTAAAAAAAAAATCTCTAGTCCGCTCTGATTTGAACTCAGTTATCCAAACAAATCTTTTGGTTGTTTCGTTGAAATGTTTTTTACTTTAACGAGGCGAAACTTAAAATTTGCATCTAAGGAAATTGGACACAAGGAGAAAGCCCTAAAGCTGACTGAGTGAAACGGAGAAGTAAATCAATATAGGTTTATCTTAACAAAGAAATTATCCGTCCTCTAACAATAATAATTCAGTCAAATGATCATCTTGAAGGAAAGGAATCATCAGGGACTTACTTCCGCAGTTGAATTTGGAGATGGTTCCAGGTTTGATGGTGGTAGTTCCAGCTGGACAAGATTTGCAAGAGGTTGACCGGTATTTATCCGAATATGTTCCCATAGGGCAAATGGAACAATGAGCTAAACCGTTTGATGAATATTCACCTGGTTTACAAATTTCTGTGAGAACAAAAAAAAAAAATATTCATTATTGATACACCATTCGGGAAAAATTTGTTCAGGTGATCTGACGATTAGACAATGAGAAGAGTTTGGTAAATGATGAAAAGGTAATTAAATGGAATCCGAGTTTTCAAAAAAAAATTCATGAAAATACAATACACGGGTTTTATAATAAAGTTTCATCCTGAAAATCACGTTTTTACTCGAAACTTTTATGTGATTGTTACATAATATTTCAATATGATGGTTGGTTGATAGCCTTTCTGTCTTAGTTAAATCATTACCGAAGTCGTAGAACTATTCACATAAAATCACGTGAGTATAATTTCGAGTAATCAACTGTTTAACGTTTTAACTTTTTATTTTGCTCTACAAAAAAGAATTTATCATAGTTTGTTTTTTAAAACTTACCTTTACAAGAGGCGAATGATTTAATATCTCCTTCAGTGACGAGAGATCCTTGTGGACAATGTAAACAGGTGGATTTACCAGCTTGTGGTTGATACGTTCCTTTTGGACATTCTTCACATTTTTCATTTTTGACGTTCTTGAAGAACCCTGCACCGCATTGCACTGGAATAAAATAAAAATCATATTTGAAAAATTGAACACATATTGTATTAATGGGATACATAAATTTTGATACAATAACAACGCTATTTGAGCAAAACTTTAGGAAAAAAGGATTTTATAGACAAATAAAAACAGAAAATAGTAAGATATCCTTGTTCTTGTGTGTCGAAACTAAATACCCTCGAATCAGCCTCATTTCGAATAAACGCCCTCTTTAGGGGAGGGGCGTTCTTTTGAGGAGCGTTTAAAAGAAGAGGGCGTTTATTCGAGTTTATACAGTACTTTGTTTGTTACAGTTTTGAAAAGAACATCTTTGAACAGGCCCGGTGCAACCGGTGCAACTCATTCTGTACAATGAATAATAAAACGATCTCTAAGGGAAATCCAGTAGAAAGAGATCATTCAGGGGTCAAAAGGCAATGTTATTCAACGACTTACCGCATTTTTGCATGACCCGTGGTAATCGATAATCAAAAGATTTTCCTTCGACCTGTCCTTCACCACCACAAACTTCTTTGACAGTTCCTTCCTGTCTGACTGATTGTAAAGCGCCAACACCTTTATTCAAGAATTTCCATGACTTCTGGTTGTTCACTTTATTGATTTGATTTGGTACAACGGTTTTGGTCAAGTCATCTTTAAGTTTCTGGATCTCTTTGTCAGGATTAGCCTTGACTTTGTTAACATCAGTTTTAGTTGAGGCTTGGTAGCGGATTGTGATCGTTTTAGAGTTGCTTCGTTTGCGGCGGTTCACAAGAGAAGTGGCACCACAATGGAACTCAACTTTGGTTATTTCTTCTGGAGTTAGACCAGCATAAATTCCGAACATATCGATAATAGCTTTCTTGGTGGCTTCTTTGTTGCAGTCATCGTAAAACCACAATGCCGCGACGATTCCCGCTGAGGCTCCGTCCACTGGTGAACGAGCTGTTTCAAGGGAGGAGACAAATGAAAATTAATCTTTAGGTTTCGAGGTTGATTTCTACCGATTAAACAATTTAATTGATGAATATTGCAAATTATCAAGTATTTTCAACAGTTAATGCTATCTTATAGAATGTATTTTTTGTTATGAAAAGAACCCGGCAGAACGATTAGGAGGAGGCACTCCGTTTACAAAAAGTCAGCATGTGAGGCCCAGAAAAAAGGCTCTCAAAATTTGTACACTCACAGTACAGTGTATATGTCAAAGACCTCGAAAGACCTACCCTATAAAAACTGCTCTATACTCTGCAAGCGCAGCTCTCGCATTCTCTGTTTCTTAGTTCTGATTGGGCTCAAAGATAACAAATTGACGTAATGTTATCTCCGAGGCCAATCAGAACAGGAAAACATAAAAGGCAAGAGGTGCATGCGCTGAGTGGAGACCGCGCTGAAGGCCGCACATACTCGTCGGCTGTTTTGGGTAGATGCCCCCTCCCCTCAGACTGACTGACTTTCCCCTTATCGTACTGAACTAGCTACTAAAATGTTAACAAAAGCATGCTAAATGCATTGAATATGTACAATGAATCAATTAAGTTTATACACAGGATACCTAAGAAATAAACTCAAAGCTACAAGGCTGAAGGAAAAAATTATCCTCCTTTATTAGAAAAAGATGGGTTAAGAATCTACTTACATAGACAATCAGGCAAAGATTCAATAGGTTGTTCAGCAGGGTTTGGATCCTTCCATTTATTGTTAGCGCAAATATATAAAGCGGAAATCTTGGCTTCCGGATAGAAACCAACTCTACAAGCCATTTGTGCAAGTCTGTTGGCTCGGATATAGGACACAGCACCGTTGACCGGAGGTGCGAGAGGAGGGCATTTGTTGACTTCTGCAAAAAAGTGCGGGAAAAAGATTTTACATACAAGAAATTAACTAGATGTGTAAGTGGGACTGTTTGAAAAATGGTGGATTCTGTCCGACACTAAAAAGTAAGAATTGCTCTAATTTTAAAGAGCAGTAACACTATTTTACTTTTTGGTCAGCCGCGATGACCCTTCAAATCTCTTTCGTTTTTTTTTCCAGGCGGAGGATTTAAGACCTCGACTTTTTATTCCGATTTTTCCGATTTGATATTCGGCTTTTTTCGAAATTTTCGGAAAATCGGGATCTAGCTTAGCAAAACACTTGAAACACGTT
>JAUJPO010080797.1:0-10657 GCA_032270745.1 Tiaropsis multicirrata
CCTTTAAACACTCCTGAAAATTTAAAAAAAAAATCTTATTTCTATAGCTTGTCATATTAAATCAAAAAGGGTAACTTCTTTGTGGCACACCCGGTATATCTGTATGTTTCCCCTTTAAAGATTCGACGAAAAGAAGAAGCAGTCTCCTTGGTAACTGAGTTATTGTCTCGAATAGCCAAGCGTAAAGAGGAAGACGAAATTGCCGAAGCGAGACGGCAAGCGGAGATTCTGTTGAGGAAACAGATCGAAGAGAAGAAAAGGAAATTGGATGAGGAGAAGAAGAAAGAAGAAGAGTTGAGAAAGAAACAAGAAATGAGTTTGGAAGATGAAGAAAAAGAACTCAAAAAGCGGTAATGCGATTTTTCTTTTACGAGAATAGTTTCTATTATGAGAATTTAAGGGTAAGAATTAGATGGAAGTTTAAAAAAAGTGAGATTCTTGTCTAGGTATGAACTTTTCAATATATGTAACATTTATGCATCATTTATTTGTAGGTTAAAGAAAATCATGATGGCAAAGAAACAAAAATTAAAGGACACTAAAAAGCCATCAAAGAAGGGCGGAGGTGGAGGCGGAGGCGTTGCTGAACCACCAGCGAAGAAAAGCAAACGAAGCTCGACAAAGAAAAGTTCGTCTTCTGGTGCCACTACGGGCGGGGGTGGTGGTGGTGGTGGCGGTGCCGGTGGCAGTTCTTTTAAATCTTCATCAAGTTCGAGTAGAAGAAAACGCTAAAATAGAGACAAGGTGCCTTTGCAAAATAATGATTATTTTGAATTATATACAGCGAGAGACCTTTTCTACTGATTGACAGGCTTGCTATTCCAGATTATTTTGCTAGAACATTGCGTATTAAAGCCATTGATGAAAACCTGCAGTTGGAATTATTTTTGAAAAAAACAACATTTCCCTTCGTTGGTTCCACCATTGATAAATCAGCATTTTTTGTTTTGTTTTGGACGATCGTATAATGAAGCGACCACAAGAAATATTACGAACCTGATATTTTCATAAATTTGATAATACTTACTAAATCATTTGAAAAATATACTGTAATATCAATCATCCAATCACTTAACAAGAAATGTGTCAGTCCGTCCTGCTTAAAATAGCATATGGTGAAACAATATTGTACTGGGCTATTCGAGAAAAGGAGATTACATAGAGGGTTGGGATGGGATGGGGTTGTTCAGCGGTAACATAAAAAATTGGTTCATATCCGTAAAAAGCACTTTCTGGGGGTCAAAAATGTAATATGTCTGGGGGTAAATATTATAAGAAAAAGCTTTAATCCTCCATAATTTTAAAACGAGTCACTTCATTGTTCATAAAATCATTTACCCTGTGAAAGTTCAAATTTCATTTATCTTTTCTTCCTTTTTTATCTGGAATGTTTCATATTGTTATTTTCGAAAAGTCAAAGTTCAGATTTTATGTACGTAACGTAAGTATCCAATCCCGGTTAGTATTTTTCATTAGGACACCCTCTGTCAAAATAAACTCAAATGCAAAAATAATTCTTGTTTTTGTTCAACATGGTATCTTTGAAATGGTAGGTAAGATGAGAAATATTATAAAATCTTATGCACGTTTTTTTTATAAGAACAAAGAATATATAAGAACTTGAGGCTTCGAGGTCAAAAAGATTAAGAACATGTTAAGAACATTTGGAGTCTTTAGAGAATCAAGAACATTTTAAGAACATTTTAAGAACATTTTAAGAACATTTGAAGGCTTGAAACAAAAAAAGCTAAGAACATTAGAAGGCTTCTTCGAATTTCATAGTCAACGTTTATGGTATGGTTTCTATTGAATTTTCGTAAATCGTGTCATTGTATTGATATTTTTACATTCAGGGTCTTTGTGCACATTTCGTATGGCTGGTGGGTGAACCCTCAATGACTTAAAGGTAATGTTTGTCTAAACCACTCAACGACCATTTTGAAAGTGTAAGTCAAATAATTATAATTCTCTCCTGAGGCCAACCCTAAAAAAAAGTTCGTTTCCGCGTTACCGGCCGGGTGAGAATTTTCTTTTGGTCACCCGGCCGCAAAATAATAATGAACTTTAGAATGGGTATGAGAATTTCTGAAATTTTGAGAAAGCAAACAACCAAACATGTTAACAAAAAAAATAGTAGTTTTTGAACTTAAACACACCATCACATCCTAGAAAAATAACAAAAAATAAATATTGTTTCTGGTCTCCCGCATGAGTTTTTTTTTCGTCACCCGGTAACGCGGAAACAAAGAATTTTTTAGGTTTGGCCTGATTTCATATTTATTTTTCGTAAAATTCAAAATGGTGTTCTGGTATTCACTCATTATATCCATTACGTAATCTTTTATATGGAAACATCCAGTTTGCTTGTCACTAGTTTTGAGCTTTTAACAATAAACATCCGTTCTTTGGGACGATTCGGTAGAAACGATTATGTATTAAATAGATTCTCAGTGTTTATTTTGTTTGCAGTGACATAATAATCGAAAAGTTGTACTTTTTTTGACGTCTTCCTTATTAAAAAAAATATTTCACTTTCGTCAAGTCGCCGCTAATCTCGAAATGTTTTCAAAACGTAAATCGCCCGAAAATGTATTGATAATGTCCAATTTTTGTTTTCTTTTAAAACTAACTGAAAATAAAGTAGTTTTAATTACTAAGTATACACTCTCTTCTCGAAATGCAAAGAAACAATTGTTTGCCTCGTTTCTAAACAAAGTTAATTGTTTATGATATTCCGTTTAAACATTAGTTTGTATATTGCTAACGGGTAACTATTAAGAACTAAGAACGGGATCACGGAATCAGGCAACGGAAAATAACGGAGAAATTCCTGTAATTTTAAAGAATTTTAAACTATATTTCGGTATATTTTGCCAAAAATTTTACTTGACCTTCTTGTAATCAAAACCTCCAACATTCTTACAAACGAATAAATTGTTTGTCCAGTTTGTTGTGTTTCCGTAATATTTGAGTTCAAAACATAAAATGACCAGAAGTGGATTTAAAGAGGATTGGTCCCATTTTAATGTTTGTCCAAACAAACAGACAAATATTTCCATTCGCTGTTGTTACATTATTTGCTCACGTTGTTGGTCTTTAGATCCCCCGGATTAGACGGTCGCTTAAGTTCTAATCTTAGTAAAGTCAGGGGGTTTGTATCGTCATTATTACTCTCACTTAGGTCCCTTTTATTTGATTATATAGGATTGAGTTTGACATCAAATTTTATGTATTTCATTTTTAGAAATTTGGAACTTTTTATTTTGTAGAAGACCAGAGCTAGAAGAAGTTGGGAACTCAACATTGATTTTAATATCAAATTTTATGTATTACATTTTTAGAAATTTGAAACTTTTTATCTTATAGAAGACCAGAGCTAGAAGAAGTTGGGAACTCAACATTGAGTTTGATATCAGATTTATGTATTTCGTTTTTAGAAATTTGGAACTTTTTAATCTTGTAAAAGACCAGAGCTAGAAGAAGTTGGGAACTCAACATTAAGTTTGATATCAAATTTTATGTATTTCGTTTTTAGAAATTTGAAACTTTTTATCGTGTAGAAGACCAGAGCTAGAAGAAGTTGGGAACTCAACATTGAGTTTGATATCAAATTTTATGTATTTCGTTTTAAGAAATTTGAAACTTTTTATCGTGTAGAAAACCAGAGCTAGAAGAAGTTGAGAACTCAACATTGATTTTAATATCAGATTTTATGTATTTCGTATTTAGAAATTTGGAACTTTTTTATCTTGTAGAAGACCAGAGCTAGAAGAAGTTGGGAACTCAACATTGAGTTTGAAAATGAGCCCTCGGTGGCAAGTGTTATTTGGTTTGCTTTTATTCGGCAACTTTTGTAAGTTGATATTCATTGTATAATAATATGTTTTACAGTAATTTTGCTTTAATTATTGGATATTTTGTGGATATCAAATCATTCTTTCTGCCAAATTGAGACCATGTCGTTCTTTAGTACAAAAGTCTCTAAAAATTGCTTCAATAAAAGATTTTTGTCTCGATGCTTCGTTCTCCAAACTCGTTTAAGAGACTTTACTACGGAAAACTTCAATAGAAATTACGATGTCAGTAGGGATAAATAAGGAGAGATAACATTCAATGGGCTTTTCCAGAAACAATCCATATTTCCACTGTGTTGAGAATGTCGATTTTCCTTAACACCAACCCCGCTGGATATCCTTAGTCCTCAAATTCTTACCCCCTGGATATCCTATGATATTGAAAATTTTGAACCCCCATTCCCTGGATATCCTAGGATATTGAAAATTTCGGACCCCACTGGAATTCCTATTCCTAGAAAGCCCAATCCTATCATGTTCTTTGATTCCTCGATGAGGAATTGATAAATATGACACATTTTAGTCGATCAAAATTTAGTGGGGATGCCAACATTTCTATGTTTTTCAATGGCGATTTTCCTTTTTCAATGTTGGCTATTTTCTATGCTAATTTTCGACGGAAGGTGGTTTTTTTGGTCCTATTTGTCATTGGGAAGACGGGTCTGTGATGATATAAGATGTGTTAAATCGATCACGCCCTTAGTTAATGTCATTTTTCATTTTTTTACAGTTAAGGTGAACACACAAAAATCTTGTGGGAAATATACCGTTCTTCGGGGGTGGAGTCAAGGTATTTGCTGTGAAGATCGATGGGCGTATGTGGGCGTTAGAAATGGCGCTTGTTGTGGTAATAAAGGTTACGCCCCTGCTGGTCAAATTTGTTGTGGCGGGAAAGTGAGCAAGAAAAATAGTATCTTGTCAGGATGTTGCTATGGAAAGGTTAGTTTCTTTGTATTTTTTTTATAAGAACACTCCCAGCAAATAACGTTCTGACGTTGGAACAACGTTGTTTGCAGTTTGGACGTCAAAACAACATTCTGTGCTCTCCTGGGCTGTGACCAAAGGAAACCTTTAAACGTTCTTTTAACTTTTCTCTGAGATCAAAACTTGCAATGTTCTTATATCTAAAATGTTCTTGGTTTGTTCAAGCAAGTTCGTTCTAAAGAAATTTGATTCTGAAAGCTAAGCATATTCTTATTCGCTTGTGAAGCATTATGTTATTATGGCCTGTGCTTCGTCTTATAAAAAATCGTGTAAAGCAAGTAGATTCAAAAACACTTTTTTTTTAAATATTAATCGTCAGCAGATTAGTATATACTAGTAATCTCATGGTTATGAGGGAAATTCGGGACAAATCAAGAACCACAGGCATAAAAACTGCATATATCGTAATCAATCAAATTGAATCTTGTTGCCATCATCTGATTATGATTATTTTTCTTCTTTACTGAATGAGCTGAGAGTTTTTTTGTTTTGTTTTGTTTTGATTTAATTCTCTATAGAAAGCATTCGAAAATCGAACGTCAAAAGATTCGATTACAAAACAGAGGGAAATTACAAAACAGCGGGAAATTTCTAATTAACAAAACCGTCAATCAAATTTCAATCAACCATGAGATTAAAAGTTCAATCTCAAAATTAGTGTGTTAGAATTTTGAGAATTTTATAATTTGGTTTACCTTTCATTCTGTGATTGACTGACGATGTTATTTTTTCTATCTCCGTGAAGACTCTTATATTTCATAGCCTGAACTTTGCATGAAAATTTCTTCTTTAGAAAATTTCCTCCCGTAGCATAACCAACGAGTTTAACTTTCTGTTATTTTTTTTTCTGTCAGCCGTATGACGTGAATTCTTCCTACCACGCTAAATTTGAGTTTGGTTCTTTTTGACTTTTTAACCGACGTTATTTTCTTCTTCGGGAAGATTCGAGTTAAGGGGCGAAATTTTTGACGGAATTCACTTTCGCTTCATAAAAGAACGTTTCACGGAATTTTTTGACGATTTATGGGATAATATTTAAATTTATAAGGTAATTTTTGCCTAAAAAGATCATAATATTCAGGGGTTAAACTTTCCGTGTTTCGCGGAATTTGATTTCGCGAATTACTTACAGTTACAAATTAGCGAAATGAATTCTGTCAAAACTTCTTCTTTAGCGTAGCGTAACCAAAGAGCTCAACTTTTTCAAGACTAGCAACTGTTTTTTTTAATTCTTTTTTTTGTCAGCCGTACGAGCGCAATAAACAACATTGCTGTGGACAAGAGTTGATCGATATCAAAACACACGGATGTTGTCGTAACGAACCTTTCAATAAAGCTTTTGAAGAATGCTGTGAAGGAGAACGTGTACCTAATCTCTACGAAGAGTAAGAATAATTGTTATGTTAATATAATAATATAATAATGTAAGCCCTTTCACTGTGACGTATTTGTTTACATTGGCGGGAATTCGGCCCAATAAACGGCCCGATTTTGAGGGCAAGAAAACAACAACATTAGCAAGAAGGTTTCGAGTGTTTGTTTAAGTATCTAGTGAGAGAAATTTACCTGAGAGATGTATGGGATTATCATAAATAAATTTCAGAGAAATATGTTCAATACTTTTTGAAATATTCATTTAAAACATGCTGCCTCCAGGTAAAACGTCGAGTGTTTTGTCCTTAAAAAAACGAGCGACTCTTTTGCGCATGCGCATACGCACTCGCAAAATCAAAACATTGAAACTCGTTTATATACGAAGTTTGCTCATCGTTATTCTTTTGTTTACTTTCAATACTCATGCTGTCTAACATATAATTCATCTGCCAAATTGAGACCATGTCGTTCTTTAGTACAAAAGTCTCTAAAAATTGTTTGAATAAAAGAGACTAATTTTTGTCTCGATGCATCGTTCTCCAAACTCAGAGACTTTACTACGGAAAACTTCAATGGGCTCAATGTACTTACTTCTACTAAGGCTCAATGGAGTAAAAGTCAACTCATTCGAACCCACTGCGTTCGTTAAAATGTTAATGTTCTTTCATCATATTTTCAGTGGAGTGGCCCTTTTTGATTCTTTGTTTTACCACTGGGGTGAGAGAGAATATCCAAATTATTTTACTGGGTGACCATTTTCTCCACTGGGCGAAATAACGGACATTTTTTGAGCGATTTTATCACTGGGGTGACCAGTGAGGCGGATCTCAGTGAGTTGCCGACACAGGAACCTATTTCTCGTAGTTGCTTCTGTAACAAGAGTTGCACAAAGCTATACACAGAAGCAACGTTGTTTATTGAACGTTACGTTTCATGATGAACATTACCCGGGGGGTGGTATGTGCGAAAGTCTCTCTAAGGGTCTCGATTTTTGAAATTGAAGGCAATAAAATTCCCCAAAAGTCTCTCTAAGGGTCCCTTTTTTGGCAAACATTAGTCTATCTAAGGGTCGGATTCAAGGGGTCTGTGAAGTGAAGACGAAGAATTCAATTTAAAGTGATGGTTTTTTTTCATGATAATGTTTCTTCTGCTAGTAGAAATACACCATGAGAACGGCAATTTGCCGAAACAAATCGGAAAATATACGTATTCAGTGCCGACAGATTAACTTTGAAAGTGAAGGACTTAAGGACTTGAGCCACTTAATAAACTGACTAAGGAGGCCCCACCATGGTAGAGGCCGCTCTGCTAAAGGTGGGGAGGCCGTGGTCCCCGACCCCTGAAATTATCGTTCCTGGTATTTATTCTTAGGGTTTTTTACCTTCCTTTTTGAACAGTATAATAATGTTTCTTCCTCCTTCTTCTTCTTTCTAGCAACGTCCCTCGTGAATGTTGTGGGAAAGAGCTCTACAACAAACTAACCGACAAGTGTTGTGCTAAAAAGATAGTTAAGAGAATTGCTGGTGATGACACTAAATGCTGTGTCAAAAGCCCTTATGACCAAAGGAAAGACTCGTGCTGCAGTAAAAAGGTATAGAAAACAACTTGGTGTGAGCTGCAACCAGACTTTTACTTTTTCGTTGTCCCTTTTTTTAGACAGTTTAAAAAATGAAAATGAAAAATATAACCTCGTCCCCAGGGTTTCTACTATCTATACATGGTGAAACCAACCTCGTCCCCAGGGTATCCTCTGCGCTATTCGCCATTTTTTGTATGGTGCGTCAAAGAATAGCCTGTCTGGAGTAAAAATCTAATACAAGTTTTTCTGTTTGATCTCTATTAGATTATTCCAATGATACCTGGCCGATCTGAATGTTGTCATGGCCGCATGATCGATCCCCGCAAAGACTTCTGTTGTGACTATAAAATTCAAAAAAGAAAATTTGGCCGATCAACAGGTTTGGTTTTTAATTGGTTTTATAAAATTCGTAATCTTTTATATATGGAAATATTCTAAAAAGTCCGGGTGTTTGCTACTAAATTAAGTTTGTATAGACTTTTTCAACGACTGCCTCGTTTTCATACAATTACCAAGGTGATTATGTCTCACGAGACTCAAAATGACACATCTATCAATGGAGCAAGTTTTGATAAGCTCCCTTTGGATTCGGTTACCATAGCGCTCAATTCAAAACGAGGCAGTCGTTGTCCGTGACGTAATTTATGAAAAGGTCTATTTTCAGGTAGGCAACCAAACTAGACAAGAGATTACCCTGAAATTAAACCAGCTAAAAGAAAAAAAGGAATCCCCTTCTCTAGTCTGGTTCTCATCCGTATGGTTTTATGTACCTTAAGGGAATAATTTTTGCCGGAATAAATTTTCTCGGAATTTAATTTCGCGGTTTTGGGTGTGTGTCAACCGCCAAGTTAAATTCCGCGAAACACGAATATTCTCACCATTAAAAAAATCACCCCTAAAATTGGTCTTTTTAGGGCAAAATAGGGCTTTTAAGTGGACAAAAAATCCCCTCAACCACGAAATTAAATTCTGCGAAACTCGCGAATTTTGAGCCTTAAACTGCGAAATAAATGCCACGAAAATTTCTTCCCTTAAAGTAGGTCTGCGCTTCAGACTATTGTTTCCCTTTCACAAAATATTTTATATTTTACCATCATTTTTCCTTGTTTTTTTTGTCGAAAACACATTTCATCAAATTTATCCCGCGTCCAATTTGTAGGTTGCTGTCGTCTTGGTTTATGGAAATCCACAATGTATAACAAGGAGGCTGAAATTTGTTGCGCTCGTGAGTTGCGACCGCGTCACGCGAAGTATGTTCGTAATCGTTCTGCTCGTGAAAAAGCTGAGGCTAAGAAGCGAATCAGTTGTTGCAATCAGCATGCTTATGATACTAAATATGAAATATGCTGTGGTTTAAGAGTAAGTATATTCTCTAAGCCTCAGCCTCAGCCTCCAGTCGTCCATTATCTGGCTGTTTTTTTGCTGTGTCAAATCTAATTGATTTAATTTAACAAAAGATCGTCAATCAAAACCTTTGCTTGCAAGGTGGCGGGGGGGGGGGGCGTACGGGAGTTCAGAATCCCGATATACCGATTTATTTTCCCGAAGAATACCGATATATAAAAATCTGAAAAAATAAAAATCGGCCGGTGAATGATTTTTAAGTACAAAAATTCACTGAAAAAGTGGTTGTAGGATCACATAATACAGTGAGTAAGGGAGGCGGCACCATGGTTGGCGCCGACGGGTGGAATATTTTGAAAATTGTACGGTACTAGTGCCCACTCATTTTCATTACGTAATCTTTTCTACGGAAGCATCCCAAAAATCCGGGTGTTTTCTACTAGTGTTATGGTTAAACATTCAAAACTAGTGGCAAACAACCGGCTTTTCAGGATGATTCCGTAATGGATATCATGAATCGAACATGAGAAAGAGTGGCCACTAGTACCGTATTATCTTTTTCTTTCAGGTTCATAAGCAACTGAACCGAGCAAGTCGTTGTTGCGGATCAAGCACTTATGACCGATCGCGATATATCTGCTGTGACGGAAGAAGATATAAGTTCAGCAAAAAAAGAAATCTTGCTGAACAGCGAGGTCAGTCATTTTTTAGACCACTCAAGTTTTCCGTAGTGAAATCTCTTAAACGAGTTTTACTACATTTTAAATTTTTTATTTAATAAATATATTTCTTAAAAAAGACAGATAACAAGCTTTTCGGCTTACGCCATCATCATTTTATCATATACACTATACAAGTTAAAAAAATTGACAAATTTGTTAAAAATCGAAAGAAAAAAATGTGAGTAATTATTTACATTTTAAAATAAAATTGTTAATTGTAACATTATTGTCTAAATTAAAGGTAATACATACTGTTGCGGAAAATGGAAGTACGATCGTAGTAGACATCAGTGCAAATTGGTTAATAAAAGTTATAAAGTTGTGTCCCTCAACTTCAAAACAGCAAAAAAAGACAAGGGACCATCAGGCATCGATCTCTTCTTGGCAGCCACTACATCGAAACCGATAATCAAGACGACGAAACCTTATCCGGTAGTGTTGCCCGATTTCGGAAAATTTGATCCGTTTGCAGAATGGGGAAATGATAAGTCAGAGAAAAAACTTGACGGAAAAGGTTCAAAAAACCCGGCAACCGCATTGCCCGATTTCGGAAAATTTGATCCGTTTGCAGAATGGGGTAACGATAAGTCAGAGAAAGAACCTGCCGGAAAAGGTTCAAAAAACCCGGAAACCGCATTGCCCGATTTCGGAAAAGTTGATCCGTTTGCAGAATGGGGAAACAACAAAACAACGAAAAAACCTGACGGAAAAGGTTCAAAAAATCCGGAAACCGCATTGCCCGATTTCGGAAAAGTTGATCCGTTTGCAGAATGGGGAAACAACAAAACAACGAAAAAACC
>JAUJPO010080808.1:0-10655 GCA_032270745.1 Tiaropsis multicirrata
TCGGCCTTGAAACCGCGGAAGTTATTTCCCGTGAAAATCTTTCGGCCTTGAAACCGCGGAAGTTATTTCCCGTGAAAATCTTTCGGCCTTGAAACCGCGGAAGTTATTTCCCGTGAAAATCTTTCGGCCTTGAAACCGCGGAAGTTATTTCCCGTGAAAATCTTTCGGCCTTGAAACCGCGGAAGTTATTTCCCGTGAAATTTTTCGGCTTTGAATTCGCGGAAGTTATTTCCTGCAAGTAAAGTCAAAATAGCATGAAGAAGTTGATTTTTTAATGGAAATTGATATACCTTATCGGACAAAATAATTTGGACAAAAGTAACGAATTTTTTTTTGACGTGACGCCCAAGACATTCTTCCTCCCCCCGCCAATCAATATTTTTAAAACTATAACTGCTTTACTGCTGAATAGTCTGTACTTTGGGAACTGAAATGAAAGCATCATCATAAAGATTTAATTTGGCACACACACCTTTAAAGGGTTCATATTTCAAAAAAGTTTAATTTGGCGGTAGGACGAAAAAGCTTTTTCAGAGGTATTTTAATTTAGGCACCAACACCAAAATAAGTACCCACCAAAAATAGTACACTTAAGGTGCACTACTACACTATAAGGGAAGGAATTTCTGCAACAAGAGATTTTCGCGGAAGATATTTCCCGAGATGGTATTTTCACGAATTTGGGCCGTATTCGCGAAACAAAATTTCTTCGGTGAAACACGCAATTTTGGGCGGGGAGCCCAATTCGTGAAAATTTCTTGTTTTATAAATTTATTTCTACTCTAACTCTAACTCTAATTCATCTAACTCGTCACATTTTTCCGGCGACAACCATTAATCTTTTCTTCAGTTAATTTTTCAGATTATTTAGTGCCAACCAATAATTATAATGTATTGTAATTGTAATGGTTGTGAAGGAAAACAGTTTCTGTCAAAAAGGACTGTTAGACGCCATATCAGTCAATATGGGCAACAACATATGCAAATCGTAACAATAGATGGCAATCGTAAGTACTGTTCTTTATATGCGAAAATATTTGTTACAACGGCCTTTCTCCTTTTTCTTCTTCTACTTTTTATTTCGAATAGATATCGGCTTAAAGTGAATGAAGTCAATTTTAGTTACACTACACTTCTGTCTCATATGTGCCCAATGATGGGTAAAAGCGAAACTTTTGGAATCTCATTAATAATTAATAAGGGTCGAAACAAAGGCGGAAAATCTTTTCTATAATGAGGGCGGGCAGGCGGAAAAATTTCCAGATTTTTGAAATATCGCCTGAAACCCTCTACCCCAAAGAAAAAGTAATACATTTGAAGAACTAAGTTGTTTCTTCTGGATTTTACCCGGATTTTTTTCGAATCTCAACACCGGAAAATCAGTGAAAAATATGATGCGGGCGGGCGACGCGAACAGAACAATTTTTCAATGGCTCTGCCTAATTCACCATTTTTCGTATCGTAGATGAACAAGACGTTGTAGTTAGTATTAATCAATCATTGGAACCGCTTGAGGAAAGTGAACCAATGGATGTCGAATCCATAGAACCTCCATATCCAATGGGTAAGCGTAAATTTGTCTGTTTATTAAAAATTTGCCTATAGACTATGAAAGAAACAGTTTTGATTCACACTGCAAAACCTACCTCCAGGCAAGATACATTCGCATATTGAGTTCTCCAAAATTCTGTGCTTCGTGTAATTAGAGCTAAATTCGCGATAATCTCTTCCCTTACGATATATTTGGCTGTTTGTAACGAAAAATTATTTTCAATTTTAATCTTCATAAAGAAGACAACGAAAACGACGTAAATGAATTGGCGCAAGTTTTGAACGGTGAGAGTAATATATACATAGTTTACGTCACTTTTTAAATATTTACTTTATAAGGAAATATTTGTTCAAACGGCTATTCTCCTTTTTCTTCTCCTCCTCGTTCTTATCCGTACGGTCAAAAATATACCGCCCCCCATATAGGGGTGTTAAAACGATTTTTTTTTAATGATATTCTTTTCTTTCGATTTACGAATTAAACGATTTTTTTGGTTTAGATTTTTGGATCGAATCCGATTCAGAGGAGTCAGAATCTGAATCAGAATCAGAATTATTGATCCCAGAATCTACCATTGGTAAGGACTTTAAAATTCTAAAAGGTTTTTTTATATTCTTGTGCCAATGTTTATTCATCTTTATAAGAAAAATACATCGTAAAATATTATAAGAATCGTTTTATTTCGTATAGATGAAGACGCCCTGCAAAGAAATCGAAGTATGTTTAGAGGTAATTTATTTACGTTTAGCTTGACTGTGCTATTTAGCATGACAATTAAAGAGAGCGAAGCGAAAATTTAATCTCGCGAAATTTAATCCTACTAAAGTAGTATTTTCTTTCAGATGGTGGTCAAATCAATTTGTTTGTTCCACCCGCATCATCGATCTTAAGAAAACCAGTGTTCCCTGGTTCTGAGTTGTCTGTGCTAGATGTTTTATGCAATGAGCTAGACTGGTTTGCATCGACGCCATCCATCAGTAAGAATGCACTTGATGGTCAAATCAAACTGAAGAAGAAAGCTTTCCCTGATAACAATGCTTATCCGGGAACATACAGCGAAGCCGAGAGAATGGTTAGCCGCTATCTCCCAAAAATCGTCAAGTACGAAATGTGCTCGAACGACTGTATGATATTTCGTTCCAACGAAGACTCCTGCACTTCTTGCAAAGAGCCCAGAAAGAAGAAAGGAAAAAAGTACTTCTGGTACATGTCCATCAAACAAAGGCTGATCAGAATATTTCAGAAACCTGGCTTATCAAAATTGGTGCAGTCACATGCCAATGTCAAGTATGATATTAACCCCTTGAAATTAAAGTAGAAATTACTTCTTTTCAAGTATCATGTAGGAAGCAGATAGATATGTTACAAACATGTTATGCTCTGACAGGCTTTAGAACAAATATTAATAAATACGATCAATCGCAAAATTTAATTCCGCAAACATTTTCTCCATGTTTATGTAACTGTCATCATTTTCTTTCAGGCCCACTAGCATTTTAGACGACGTTCACTCCTCTCCGAAATGGGATAAAAGTGACCCGCGGAAAATTCATTTGGTTTTTGGTACGGATGGAGTGAATCCTTTCAGTTTGAAATCGTGCTATTCAATGTGGCCAATGGTATTTGCCATTGAAAATCTTCCCAGAGAAACTCGATTCAAGCGTGAAAATACGATATTGGCTGGAATCATCCCTGCCATTGATGGTGGCAAAGAGACTACCCATATAGACACGTTTATGGGAATAATGATTGATGAGATCAATAGTTTGGACGGTTATCAAGTTTATGATACTTACAGGTTTTTGTTTTTTTTTATCAGATTTTGATTTCTGCAAAATTAACTTCTTTGAATTTTCGTCTAGCTACACTTTCTTCCCTTAAAGGGTCCCTTAAGGTTTTCCTGTTTAAGTTGAGATTCAACTAAGATTCCTTTTAATAGCAGCAAAATAACATTATGCTTTTTTTTAGATGTGAATGGTTTAGTCTAAAGGTGGAAATTTCATTGTTCATCCTTGATTACCCTGGCATTAACAAAGTGTTCAATGTTTCGGGAGCAGGTGCCTATGCTGGATGTGCATTTTGCAAATTAAAAGGTATTTTGTTCGATCTTTCAGTTTTTTAGTCATATTTTAAATTTTTAAGCTTCTTTAAGTCACTGAGACAGGGGTGTTTTAACCATGTTCTTGATTTTTTTCTCATCTAGGAATATATTTGAAGAATTGCAAGAAAATGGTTTATAATGGATATAGAAAGTATTTACCAGAAGGTCACGAGTTAAGGTCAGATCCAGGTAAATGACTATTTTTTTCAATTTATATTTTTTGAAGCAATCGTTACAAATTACCTTTTCCGATATCAGGTCAAAAAAGAACATCCAGTTTCGATAGTTTCACTAACGTTTTTTTACTCAGTTTTCAGATCACCATGCCTTTCCAAGGAAGAACCAAGCCTTCTAACGGAAAAGGACTACGAAAAATATTCACAAGACTTTGCTGCGCTGAAAACTAAGGGATCTCGTGAAAAATTTAAAAAGGAGACTGGTTATGGTGGACCATGTGCTTTTGATCAGCTAAAGGTTATAAGTTAACGTGAATTTTCCTATCAACGTTAGGTATATAGAGAATAGTTATAATAGGTATATAAGAATACTTAAGGGTGAGGTTTTGGAATTATTAGGTCTATTGTTTAGAACAATAGAAAAATAAGAATAATGTTCACCCTCAACGAAAATCACCATAGTATGCTTATTTAAAAGCGTACGCAATTTCATATTTTTAGGACTTCGATTTTGTCAAAACCGTATCACCGGACCCCATGCACACGATTACCAATATCGTAAAAAACATTGTTTGTTATTTGAGTGGTCGGCAAAATGGAAAAATTGAAAACATTTTGAAAGATGATGCAATTTTCAAAACTGGTAACACAACATTCTCATTCATATTCTTAAGTCGAAGATTTGTTAAAAGTTCAAAAAAGTGAAAATTTCCATACTTACAGCTAATTTCTTTCATTTTCCTAGGGGTTAAGCAAAAAGCATAAAATAAAAACCCCCTTAAGGTAGTATGATATCCAATGTATAACGAAAAATACGGGTTTCTTTTATAGAAACTGGAAAGTTCCAACTTACAAAAGAGGAAAGAAATTTAGCAGATCAACGGTTAAGTGAAATTGTGGTAAGTACTAAAGCACATTTTATGTTATACTTGTTATTTACCATATGCTTGTTTTTACTCACCAGTTTAAAGCTTATTTGTGCTGATACGAAAATTAAACTTTCGTTCAGGTATCACGTAAATTGAAAAAGACGACGGGATTGAGAGTCCGTACACTGTTTTTGAAGGAGAAGCCGATTTTAAATTCGCATGACTGGCATCAGGTACTCTATTTAGATTTTTCAAGTTTTGATTTACTCTGTATATTCATATTTTCCAGGTTTTCAGTTCAATTTTATCATTTTATTTAACCATTTTTCTTTTCATAAAGCTGGTAAAGACTGGTATCATAACCGAATGTGTCGATGGTTTGATTGGTGACAAACAGAAGACGTCTATGAGAAAGCTTTTTTCAGCCTTGAGTGCTGTAATGAAGGACGTCATTGATATCGACACAATTAAACAACTGCGGATGGACTTAATCGAGTCCTTGGTATGCCTGGAAAGGGATTTTCCGGTGACAATGTTGGTGAGGAACAAATTATTAACCCTATAATAACTGTGTAAGAGGGCATTACGGAAGAATAATAATAATGTAATAAATATAATATAATATAATATAATGACCTCAAAAGTAAAACCACTATCTCAGTGACCCGGTAGAAATTCTTTTGCCAGTGGTGATAAATAAAGAGATTTTTTTCCACTGGGGGTACAGATTTTATTGTTCTTTATATATTTTATTATACATATACAATACATAGTATTGGTGGGGGATGAAACATTTAAGACAATCAAAATATAGTGGGGATATATCAATATTTTTACGTTTCTCAATGGGATGGGCCTTTTTCTAGTACTATTTTTTCACCGGGACGATTTTTGGCCTGTATTTCTAGTGGGGAAGGAGTCCACCGGGTCTGTGAAACGGGGGTGTAAACAGTTATCTATATAATTATAGCACTATTCTGAAATATTTCCGTCCTGTATTCTTCTTTAGCCTGGATAATAAAAGAGCCTCTATGTCGGCATGCAACGCCGGCATAGTCTATATATTAATAGCCGTATTTTGAAATCTGTGTGTCTGTCCGTCCGTCCGTCCGTGTGTAACACTAGGCGTGATCCCGCACTATTTTAATTTGTAAACACTTTAACGGTATTTTGATCTTATTAAAGAGCGAAGCGATGTTGTTTAGCGACATTGAAGCCCGTAGGGCCTCTATGTCGCGCCAGCGGCATGCGACGCTGGCTTGCCAGCTAGTATAGATTATTTTCCGAGCTTTGTCCCAAATGTGCATTCCCAAGGTATTTTTAATGCTTTTTAGGTTTGTAAATCGTAAATTTTAACCACGTGAAATGTAAAGTTAAAAAGTTAAAAAGTGACGTATAACTACTCTGTAATTGTCTGCTGACGTCATTTTTTATCAAATCAAATTCCAGCATTTTACAGACAATCGAAAATCGCGAAAATTAATAATTAGGAAAAGTATTTAATATTTTTTTACAGACAATTTCGATTCACTTATCACTTCATATTGTTGAAGCGCTTGTAAGCGGACCAATTCATGTGCGGCAGATGTTTTCATTTGAACGGTACAATTCGTTCATCTGTCGACGTGTTCTTCAAAGAAGCAACCCCGGGAAATGTGTTATGGAGACGTATAAGGTTAGTAATTTCACTGAGAAATCTTGTTTGATTTTGGATATCTCTGACAGCCCCGTTTCACAGACCCGGTGGGACCCCCTACCCACTGGAAATTTCCCGGTGAAAAAATATACATTGAAATTCGTCCCACTAGAGAAAAAGGCCCATCCCCATTGAAAAACGGGGATCTAACCACTAAATTTTGATCGACTTAAAGTCTCATCCCCACCAATATTTCGAAGAACAATAGAATTTAGCATCTCCAATGGAAAAAAATCCATTTTTGATAACTCCGTTGGATTTTATGTTTCTTTATTTATTTATTGGCAAAATAATTCCCACCGTGTCACTAAGGCAGGGGCGTTCTATGGAGGCACTAACCTTGACGACCAAGGGGGACGTGCAGAGAGGTCGATCGGTTTTTGACCCTGTCAAACTTTCTAGGAAAAAGATCAAAAGTTTTCAAAAAATGTATATATTATATTTTAGTACTATGATTGGGTAAACTACCTGAAGTCAATTGGCGAGTATGATGACCTGATATCGGATAAAGATTAATTAATTTTTTTACGAATGTAATTTTTGCGTTAATTTTCTGTTGTCAAATACAATACTCTATCAAATTAGTTGTTATTACACGTTCTCCCAAATTTTGAAAAACTCTCTTAAACATACTAAAGGTAATGTACTAACATAAGTATTCCCGTTTCATGTTGGGCACATATTTCATATCAGATTTTGGTCGGCCTATTGTTCTTTTTTGCTGAGATAAACAAATATTTTGGATTTCTCTCTGTTTTCGATCAAAAATTGCTTCACATTTGTATCTATTCAATATAAAAGAGCTTGTAATTTAAAAAAGCTGAGTTAGCAAAAGAAATCATTATATGATCGGCTATAACCTTTAATAAGTTTCATTTGCGATGTTGACTAAATTGCACGGACGTAGTAAGGGCTTTTTTCAGACACTGGGTTGGTATCGTGATCCTTGCCCCCCCCCCCTCCCCCCTATATTGAGAAGTTCTACATAAAGCGACACTGGCCAAATGGTTAGAGTGTTCGCCTCCCGTTCGCAAGGTTGTGGATTCAACAGCCAGCCGTGTCAGACGAAAGACTTCAAAACTGGTACTCGCTGCTGTCCTGCTTGGCACTCAGCATTAAGGGATTAGAGCAAGAGTAAGTGGAGAAATCCAGGGAAAGGAATGGCGCCCTCTTCTACCTTCGGGTAGACAGCTATTCGAAAAGGTCGCAAACTTACTTACTTTCTACATAATAGTAAATAAAAAACAACATACCGAATGCGGCTGATTTCTTTTATTGATTAGCGGTAAATGTTCGAAATCTTCGGGGTCATCGATGGATTTGTAAGAAGCATCGAATGATGATGAACCGTGGAAACTCTCAGAACTGTGTGAAAAGAAAAACAAAAAGATGAAGATTACTGAAGAGAGCAGAGACGGATTGAGGCGGAGCAGAGACGGATTAGAGAAAATGGATTTTTAGTTGATCAAAATAGTGGCGGATACAGAAGGCAATCAGAAATTATGACGGCGAGTGTTGACTTCAAAATAAGAAATATGAACAAAAGCAACACTTTCCGTCAAATCTTCTGAGAACCCCTTCTGTATCCTCCACTGTGTCCGCCACTGGCGAGGGGACGGATATCTGAAATATACATCCAACATGCCAGAAGGATTTTACCCTTAACTTTAAAATGAGATTCACATTATGCTCCGTTAAGGACTATTTGATTCAGTTAAATTTATCTTTGACCGAAATCTTTTAACTATTGAATAAAACTATGAAAGTTCGCAAAAACGATTTCTCAATACCAGTAAAGTACATCTCACGTTCATCATTCGCAAGCTTGGGACAATACTTTTTGATGTTATATATTTTACAGTATAGCGCTCAAAAACATTTGGTTATACTTATAAGCTTATTGGTTTGCCTTCATGTTTTAGCTGGAAATCAGAGGGGTAGTTCTTGAAATGTTGATATCCTTAACAATGAGCATTAGAATTTTTTTATTGAATAGGCCAATGCAATGAAAGCGTCTAAGATTCAAAAAATGTTGTATTGTTATTTAAGTACAACCGCCGTCAAAAGGTCTGTAGACTTGTCTGTAGCAAAATGTTCGCTCCTTCCTTCAAGGTTGATGTAAATAAGGTCAGCTATTGCTAACATATGCCAACAGACCACTTTCAAAAGCATTGAGTAGGGTTAAGAGGGCAGTTACATGCTGATTTTATTTCATTCTTTTGAAAAATCGAAGACCTAAAGGTGCACCTGAATTTACTCTTGGTCGTGAGATGTACAAAGCACTACGTCGTGCTAATATTAGCAAAGATAATTAGTTTGTTTCGGCGCAGGAGGTTGTGAATGGCGTAGAATGATTAATAGTTTTACTTAATGTCTTTTGTTTTAGTGCTTATTGTTTTTTGCTTTATACGCGTAGTAATTTCCTAGGGATATTTTATAATTTTTTTAGGCCAATTCCCAATTATCTAGGATGGTTCACACTCACTCAAACAAAAGTCTACAATCTTTTGACCGTGATTGTATCTAGATATCATAAAAGTTATTATCATAAAACATACCCAGCCACACCACCATACCCTGGTGGCCCTTGATAACTTTCTGTAACGATATGTACTCCATATTTCTTAAGGATTGGCCTAGAATTGGAAAGTAAAGCAAGTTTTAAAACATACTATGTAAAAATCATTAATAATGAGTTTTTTTACGCTCTAGATTTTATTCGGGCGGGTTAAAAAAAACAAAACGCTCCCCTCACCAACCTAAAATTGGAAAGTAAAATAATTTATAAGAATAATTATAAAACAGACTAGGTGACAATAGTTCATCATGATTTTTTTTACGATTTAGATTTTATTACGGCCAAGTAAAAAAACAGGGCGCACCACCACCCACTGGTCCAGGAATAAAGAAACGGCACTTAATGGTCAATATGTACCAGAATTCCACAAAATTCAGTTTTTTTGACAGCTAAGAGTTTTCTTTTCAAAAATGATGCAGCTCTGCCAGTGGATCAAGGGGCAGTGACAAAATTACCCAGAGGTGCTAGGTTTACCAAGTGCGCCGAAGTTTTAAAATCGACCCTTCTTATAAACATAATAAATTATAGAAAATTTTTCCAATTTTACGACACTTGGACATTCAAAACAATTCTCAAAATTAGGACTGGAATGTTGAAAATTACTACCCTTTTGAGAGACTCAATTTTCGTTTATAAGGTCTTTATAAGTCTGAAAAGAATTACCATTACCGCTCGCACATACCCGTCACTTATTTCGCCCAAGTCCCCCACCCTCTCCCCCTTCCAGGCAAAATTATAATTTAGTGAGTTTCATAGCCGGTAGATGAATTGAGAAAATATTATAAATCACATACTTCAGAGGTACTGTAGCTTTCCACAATGGTGTTATGCACAACATGATAGCAACTAGGAATACTGTGATTATCAGGCATGATATAATCATCAAGCCGAAACCCTCTCTGAAAAGAAAAGAGTTTGTGAATGAATTGTAATTTGTGAATTTTCTTTTAATGTGTGGTTCTACTTTATTGCATGAATATTTCGCAGTTTTGTAGTCAAGTTTGGAAAACTTTAACTGCAAAAATCAAAAATGCCGCGAAATGCAAATTTGGACAAAAAAAGACCTGCCTAAATTAAAATGACCGCGAAATTTTGATGGCGCGAAATTTCCATACAATGAAAAGTACACGTGAGTAATTAGCACCTGATATGGGACCGTAAGATTTTACAAAATATTTCTTTATATCGGATAGAAAAGAATTAACAATTACCTTTATTATAACCTATAAAGATGAGCGTTTCGACCAAGCTTTATTACTTTTAACTGGCAAGCCAGTATCACATGCCGCTGCGCTGGCACGACAGGTCTTAATGTCGCTATAACAACTTCGCTCTCTTTACTGTCAAGATACCAAGATACCAATGTCAAGAAAATAAAAGCGCTCTCGAAAAGGCTTCAGACAAGTACAAGTATTATAATACATATTATAAATAAACAGCACATTATCCATTAACTGCGCAAGAAAATAAGTCGAACTTACATTGTCGTATTACAAACAGCGTGTAGGAAATTTTGATAATCCTAAAAAAAGAATATCAAGTTATACTTATATGGACCTACCTGGTTATAAAATGAAATTAACCCTAAGGCCATAAGAATAAACGGACGAATGAATGAATGAATGAATGAATGAATGAATGAATGAATGAATGAATGAATGAATGAATGAATGAATGAATGAA
>JAUJPO010080819.1:0-10654 GCA_032270745.1 Tiaropsis multicirrata
ATCTTGGCAATCCAAAACCACCATCAAATATTTTTCACCTCTTGGGGGACGCGGACCCCCCAAATTGACCTGGTCTATTATTCTTTTGCAGCAAGGTTGAACGTCCATTTAAATTCCGTGATTATAGCATGCCTTAATCTTTGTTGTGTGGCTACCCTTTGTTATTTACAAAAGAGAAACTCACTTAGACACTCGTTGCTATGACTACATGTCTTATAAAGACTTCTTCTTTAGTGGGACCGCACTGTAGGTTAAGACAGAAATAACAAAGAACATATAACTAAGAAAATTGTTTACCTAGCAAGTTTTCATTTTGTTCATCCGTTCCAGTGACAGCGCACTTCCAAAATTGTATACCTTAATGAAAAGCAGTAATCAGTGGAGTCGAACAAACATAATATTATAGGTTCATACTCTCAGATGCCGGATAAACCCCCAGGGACCTTTTTAGAGCCCCCTCCATTTATTGATTTTTTTACAAAAGCTCCCTATTTCAGTGTTTTCAACAATTGAAAGGCCAACCCCGCCCCAGTTTCGTTATGCTAAGTTTTCAGTGATCTATTGCAAATGTCTACAAAACTTTTTGTCCGAGGAGGTTGTAGATTAATTCTAAATGTTACAAACCCACACACACGGCAAATTATTTTCGAAGTGTAAAAATCGGCTAGCTATGTAGGTTTGGTACAGGCTAGGCAAAACCGGGCTATTTATCTCTAATTTCGCCGAATTTCGCTCGTGCAATTTAATTTATTGACACTTCGGAATGCGAGCTTATCCATCATTCACGTACACAAAATCTACACGCCAAAATATGCTATATTTCATCAAGCTCAGTTCGCTTTCGGGGAATAAAATGAAACTTACTTTGAGTTACAGGGTTATCTTCGATTCGCATTCCATTAGCTTGTGCTAAAAACAACCCAGGCACGTTAAATAGTTCTCTAGATTTCGATGTGATATCTGGGACGTTGGCATTTGCATCATTTAGATTAATATACTGCATTCTCGATTGGTTTACTGAAATAGAAAAAGGAAAACTTATTCAAAACTTGCTGTGAAAAAGTCAATTATCCAGCTCTCTGGCGAGGGGTAAATTACTCAAAAAGATCTCGTACACTTTTTTCAAGAAAAAAATTAAAAAATCAAAAATCACCTCAAAATTGGCAAAAAATCACAAAATAATCACACAAAGAATCAAAAAATCATAAAAATGAACAAAAAATCAAAAAAGTCTCGTACACCTTTTCGGGAGTGGTTTACCCCTCGCTCTCTGGAAGGACATTCTATGAAATTCACAAATAAACAAATATATAGCCAAACCATGTTTGTTTTTATGAACATTTCTAACTGTGAGGTCCAATTGATAACTACTTAGAATTCTGAAAATTTTGATATTATTGATAAAAAATAAAAACAATAAAAAAATCATTCCAAGCAAAGACTTTACATATTCCACAACCCCCCGGAATCCCCCAGAAATTTCCGGGGCGAATCCCGGGGTGACGAACTTAACCTTCCTTCGCCGCCGCAAATTTTTTTTCCGTAGACGGGCGGAAATATCTTTAATGGTCGGAAATATCATAGCTTAATGGTCGGAAATATCTTTTGATGGTCGGAAATATCTTTTGATGGTCGGAAATATCCAAAACTCTGAAAATTTGAACATTTAATGGTCGGAAATATCCCGCGCTTTTAAAAATGCTTTCATCAGCAAAAAAATGTAAACAAAGATGGTAGCAAAGATGTGTGGCCAACTTGTTGGGAATGTGTGTGACAAGAGTAGCTTTTTATTTTAAAGTTTTTGGGACACTATCTGAGAACTGTTCTGTTTCTTAGTTCTTTATATTTCCTTTCTTATTTTTTATTTTTTTGACCCAGCCACTAACCAGAAGCCATGATATTCTTCAGAATGGCTTTAATCTCATTTCTGAAAGTTTATTCTCATAGAAATAAAACTTTTTTATCAAAATTTGCAAAAATTACTTCATTGCTTAATATTCTCTCAACCTTGATTAGGGCTTTTATTGGAATATAACCTGTTACTATCGTTATTTTAATTGTTAGTTTAGGAATTATTTATCACTGTCATTATTCTTTGAGTAAAACTTTATTAATTTCCCTCAACTTATCACCCTAGAAAGTGATTATTTAAAGATAAAGTATTAAATTTTGTGAACCCTTAATTGTGTGTGTTTGTGGTAAGTGTATATTTATGGCTTCTTGACATTTTCTTATTTTTTCTATTGTTACTTTTCTTTTTTTTCGTTTTAAAATTTAAATTATTTTAAGACCAATGGTAATTTGTGTTTCTTTTTCAGAAAGTTAACCCCTTCGTGTTTATCAACAACAACGGCAATACCTTTGTGAGGTCAGGTGAAGGGCCCCCTCAATTAGCATTTGAATTTACCATGAAAAAGATTGGAGTGGTCATTGATGCGCCAGTGGCAACTTTTGTGTATAGAGTATCAGAGGATTACGAATAGATTCGGAAGATTATGTGGAAAGGTATTCAAAGAATTATAAAGTATTTTTTATTAGTTTAAATGAAGAAACTTTCGCCTTAAAGAACCTTTCACATTTTTCAAGCGGTCCAAGTTTTTTCTCCTTTTTTGAAAATTTGTTTAATAACAGTCAAAATACTATTAATCAATATCAATGGAAGCTGAAATATAAATATTTCACATTGTGCCTATTACATTTTAAATGCCTTAAGGGGATTAATTTTCGCAGCGATTATTTTTGCGCAGGGATTAATCCCATTAAGGTATTTTACTGGAACAAGAACCCACTTGGGAAAGTTTATTCTCACAAAACTTTCTTAGACGTCTAATTTGCAAAAGTTTATTTCAAACATTTAAAAGGTTGCTACTTACATCAATAAAATTATTCATTCTCAGGAACATTGTATTGACTCCAGGTGCATTCAAAACAAAAGATTTATTCTGGGGTATATTAGAAAAGCAGGTTAAATCCATATCAATCTTTCTCCACTCGGTTGTGAACAATAATGTAATGAAGTGGTATTACACCTACCTGGAAAGAATGGTTGCCAGAGGTGACCTCAAAAAACATTATATTGCCCCGATCATTGGATATCAAGATAACATTTGGGTGTTCTCTAATGAAGTAATGTTTTTTATTATTTATCAATGATCAACCTAAAGTTTTTGTCCTCAGATTTCCAACTTTTCCAAGTTCGTGGACCACATCTTTGTTTTGATAATTTTGTAATTTGTAAAACAAATGTGACATCGTACTGTGCAACAGGGCAGTGCGATAGCAGTGGAAACTACACTAGGACCCAATCTTGGGACCAAAACTTTGGGCTGGATTCTTAATATTATTTTATTTCTCTTGCAAAAATAATTTTTTGACTAATACAATTATGCTCTTGAAAACACTTAAATTTAATGGGAAAGACACGAAAGGTGTCAAAATTATTGCATTTTTTGCTTGTTTTGGTCAAATTTGCAAGAAAATGATACTTTTTAGGTTGAAAAATAAACACAAAAATTTCTTTTTAACAGTCCACCGTTTGCAAAAACAAACAAAGGCAAACAATGATTTCCCTTGGCAAGTCTTGGCAATATTTTTTTTGTAGTTGCAATTGAAAGATGGCTACTTCCTTGGGGCAGTTGACCTGATCCACATATTGGACCAAAAGCTACTTGGCTGTGAGTTGGAGGTTAATGAAGATCTATTTACCAAAAAAGAATATTCTGAGCAAGTTTTCAAAAGGTAAACATATATTTGTTCTCTCAATTTCAGTTTTAACAATGTATTATGAACCATTTGAGTCTTTATAAACACTGAACTTACTTTCATTGTCAAAAACACAAGGAGACATGAATGGGTCGAGTTTCAAAACAACGAATTTGCAAAAGTTTCTGCTACTAAAAGATTCTGGAATTATTTCAGAAAAACACAAAATCGGCTGTTGGAACAGTCCACTTTCATCCCGAAAATCGTTTTTTAAAGATGGTCTGTTTTTGTTTTTATTGAAATTCAAAAACACATAGATACTTTGACACTAGTACTTTGGCAATCCCTAGTTATTTTACCAACCGGCTGACCCTTATTTTTCTGACAATCTACCTGTAGAACAACAAATTAAACTTATTGTCTTATTGTTCCTTGGATAAATAGCTTTTTTTTTGGTTTCGCAACCTAGGATACCGGAAGAAGCTAATAATTTCCTCAGTTACTTGGAAAATATTATTTGGGTTAGCATGTTCCAGTTTATTAATCAATTTAGTGATTACGACTGATTGACATGAATAACAATACTTCAGATTATATTTAGATATTTGAAAATTTTCCTATTTGATATTGAAAAATGCTACATGAATTCTGCATGCTTTTTCTTTTCTAAGAATAGTTCCTATAATATTAGGGTGATATTTTGTGTTTAGGACAATAGTTGTTAATTGTTTAGAAAATTTTTATACATTTGTCTCAATATAAGGAAAAAAATTAAATGAATATCTAATTAATTATAGAATTTTATCGCTGACCAAATATTATCGGAGCAACAGGTTAGCTGTGGTCCACGCTGTGTCATTTACGGCCACCCGGCTGATGAAAGCAATGGATGCAGAAACAATTTCAGGTGTGTAATGTAATGAGTTCAATTCTACTGTTTTACCTCGTTGTTCCCCTGTAATTTTTTATCTACAATGCTTTATTAAAAAAAAAACTTCATTTGACTAGACAAATTTAATTACCTTGGCGGGAACAAAATATGGCAGATTTGGCAGAATGCAAAAAATATCGACAACAAATATTAAATTTAGCGCAAGGGCAACTCTACCAAATCCCCCAAAATTTGTTACCCTGAGGTAATTATTAGTCTACAGGCAGACGATCAGATATAATGCGTTAGTAGGTCAAAATATTACTTTTCCCTCTTTGATAAATGGTACTCTGACATATGAATTTAGAATACTCTAATTTTACTTTCAATAAGAAATAATTTCATTAAGAAACTATTTACAGATCAAGTTTTATGGCAGCTTTCGTTATTAGCAAAAACAGGGTTAGTTGGACATGTAGAACAACAGATTAAATTGGTTTTGTCTTCAGGCTCCTCCAGTTCTCTAGTTAAAGACTAAAACTTTTCAAATTCCTAACTCTTCTACTTTTACTGTTATAGGAGAATCAAAGTATGCAGTCCTTGCGTGCGGGGAGAAGAGCGTGGGGAAATCTTCTGTACAAGAGTTGATTGCTAAGGGGCAGGGAATAACAAAATTGGGCCACCCATTCTCCATGGCAGGGGGTGATGGAACTGGCGCTGGCTCCACTTTGTAAGTTATTTGCTTCTTATAATTAGTCCATCTCAAATATGTATAGAGTCAGCATTATTGCAAAAAAAGAATATTGATTGGCTCTTAAAAATCTGTATATTCAACTTTCAAGTTTTGTTTATTTAAGTTTTTTTTCTTCTAATTTAGAACAAAACAGTTGGAGGCCCTTTCGTTCACCAACATGACAATAATTCTTAACGAGCTGGACATGAGTTCCAAAACTGTTGGGAAAGCCCTAAATCAGGCACATGATCAATATGGGTGCAAAACGGTCGCACACGGCACCATATTGCCAAAGGCATCGCTCTTGGCCTCATCCAATTGTGTCAAGCCACACGAAAGGTTAGTATCATTAAATTGATGTCTTATTGACCAATTACTCGTAGCTTTTTCACATCATCAGTTGGTTTAATAATTACCCTGATTTAGTTCTGTAAAATACTTCAATTTTAAATATTTTTATACAGATTTATACACGCATTCAAATAATTCCTTGTGTCGAAGGAACAGACTTCGACAAAATAAAAGACAAAAGGTTTTTGGATGAAGATCTGAAATATGTCTTGAAACAAAACCCTGTAAGTGCAACTTTTCATTATAATCATTGTTTTAAAGTCTGCAAATTTGGTCAAAATTAGTTCCTTTTAGGTATTTTGGATCCAAAGTTACAAAGTTGTACAAGTGACCAGTAAAAAAATTAAAGTAAATTAACTTCTATTTATTTACCTCAAAATATTTTGTAGGGATTTCTTGTTGCTTGGTGTATCCACAACAAACAAAAGTTTCAAGACATAATTGAGGAGTGTCGGAAAAAAATAACAGAAACTATAATTGCACGCAGACCAAAAATGAAATCTCGTCTAATTGATGCAAAACGTGATAACACTATTATATCCTTTATGGTAATTTAATTATTTTTACCCCCGAAAGCATAATATAATAACCCCCATCCCCCTGAAATTTTATTTAAAACAGAAAGAATTAGTTTTAACTCAACCCCCATAACTGAAATCTTATGCTTAAAAATTAAATGAGTGCCGCCAAGATTATACTTTTTTCATCCACTAAATTTAATTTTTTTGGAATGTATGCACCTTAAGTTGTTTTTGCTGTTTTTACGCCATTTTGGCAAAATTTCTTTCCCACTAAAATTTGTGACCCTAAGGTATTTTTCAATTTACCTGTAAATTCTGATTTAGTATAAATTAAACTATTTATTTTATTTTGTTTATTTTAGATTCTTCTTCAACTTTCTCCTGATGACTACATCAACCCGACGGCAATGTTTGAACAAATATTGGGGGAAGTTCCACTACAAGCCCGGAAATTTGAAAATTTGGAATTTTGGGAAGAGTTGTGTCGCTTGGTCAGTACTGACACGGAAGTAAATGAATTAACGTTTTTTTTATCTTTCAAATTAGTTAATGTTCAACCAAAGTAAAAAAATATTACAATGGAAATCAATTTAAATTAGTTGCCTAGCTTTTTATGGTGACATGAGCAACAAAAAGCCATATTCGACCAAAGTTCCAACAAAAATAAAAAGCTATATTCAGCCAAAGTTCCAACATAAATGTAACAGACATTTATTTGGCTAGCTATATCACTGACAGCTAGATGTAATTGATTATTTAACCTTAGCAATGATTAGTATCTTGATCTTTATGGTTTCATCCATTGACCTATTTTAAAAGGGTTGACATCAACAACATTGAGGTTGGTCGACCTATTGCATCGGTTGGTATAAAAACTGACAAACTTAAATCAATTGATGCTGCTGCATTCAAAGTGAGTTTGTTGCAAGTTTCAACTTTTTAAAATCTTTTATCTAAATGATGAAAGTTTACATATATTTTTAGGATATCGAATCTTACCTTAAAGTTTATGGGAAGCGTTCAACAGAGACCTCGGTTAGGTTTTGCAAATCAAAAGATGGAACCTACGCTGACCAAAAATTGAAAGATAAATTTGTAAAAGATCGATGTAAGCCAAATCTTTAGACAACTCTTTGATGGAACTGGAAGTTCAAAGATTAGTACATAGTATTAACACGCTTGTCAACAGTCACTTGCATAAATGGAGACTGTTGAATACAATAGAAACGTGCGAATGTTGCAAACCCACACGTAATAAGAATTCTTTCCAAATAATAATGTTGATCATTCTAATTGAAAACTTTTCCTACAACCTACAACAGTGATCCAACCAGTTAGAGCATGGTGGTATCACTAGCATGTACGGTAACTTTGATTGATTTAGCACAAGCTAAACTGATATTCAGATGGTGAATTTTCTATCAGTACATTAAAACTCTCAATACGCAATGAAAAGAACCATCTGAGGAATTGCGCAGTATCTAGTGATACAACTTTTTGAATTGTGCCATTCTGCTCAAAATTATATTTTTTCTCCTTTTGGGGCTTCATTTGAAATTTTGATTGTTTTAAGTTTGTGTCTGGACTCCATAATAGCGCTGGTATATTTTCGTTGTGTCTTTAGAAATTTAGCGTACCAATAGAAAATAACACCATCTGAATATCAAGTTAGCACAAGCTGGATTACAATTTAATAATGTTAGAATTGTTCCTTTTCCTATTGATGTTATTTATTTATTTTGATTCCGTCTTTTAGTTTACAAATTTCCCTGGTCAGATATTCCATTCGATGTAGCAACAGAAATAGCTGAAGGTAAACTTATTTTCTATACTTCATGTTTCATGCGTATAATTAGCCTTTTGAATTTAATATTATCTGAATTTTAGAGAGATATTTTCTGTTGTCCTGCAATGGGCTTCGTTTTATAATTTCTGATTGCTCTATTTATGGTAAAAAGACTGGTCAATCAATACAAATAACAAACACATAAAACTACATTTTTATTGAAAATCTTTTTCTAAAGCTTAACATATCTTTTTAGTTTTTAACCTATGCCTTTTTTTGCTATAGCTTGTTCGATCAAGGAAATTCCATATCAACCTCAACAACAGGAAGAACCCAAAATACTGGAATCATTTGAGAAAATAAAGACTGTATGTGCGACTGCAGGTAATAAGTTGTCCCTTAATAAACAAGGAAATATAATAAAACTGCATTTTAAAGTATAAATTTATGCAACCAAAGCAAAAGGAAAAGTATAAGATACACTACTTTAATGGGATTCAAATTAACATTACATCATCAACAGCCAATCATATTCGTAGAAAGTCTCTATAAAATTGACGTGAAATATCAAATTGGAACAAATGCGATTATTATAAGTAATAACCTATAATTAGCTATGTTCGCTATTTAGAATTTCCAATAGAGACTTTTCTACGAATCTGATTGGCTGTTGATGATATAATGTTAAGTTTGAGTTGAAATTCAATTGTCTGAGTTGATACAGTCGAAATTCAATTGGAAGCAACTAAAGGGTCACTTCAAATTGGAATAGCTCACTTCTAATCGTTCAAAGTTTAATGCTCACAAATGTCATTTCTTTGCAAATAAAGATTTACTTATTTAAGTCATCCGCGAAAATAAATCTCCGCAAAATATATGAAAATAGCTCATCCGCGAAAGTTAGTATAATGCCATCAACGAAATTTGATCCCCGTGAAATTTGATCCCATTAAAGTAATTTCTTTTTTAACCATTAGCAGCTTTAACTGAAAGTTTAAAAAAATAAGAGTCTAATATAAGTCTCAAAATAAGATACTAAAAGATGTAAGCTGAATTATGGTTCAAAGCTCAAAACAGCTGTTCAAGTATACTTACTGTAAAGCCAATGCCATCACTCAAGCCTAAGAAAAAAATACAAGTTTCATAGAAAACCTCTTCAATATTTTACTGGGGAATAAGTTTATTACCGATGAAAACATTGCAATACGATAATAAGAAAGAAAGTTATTTTATTTTAGCTGTTCTAGAAATAACTTTGAAGGGGTTGGAGGATAAACAAAGCTTTTTCTTAAGATTTACCCGGACAGATCACATTTCAACCCGTCTGGGCAAGTAGAACCACCCCTGAACAGACGCTAATTTTATCCCGTAAGCCAGTTTAATAAATTATATTTTTCTTAGACTGCCCGTCGAAGCCTTTTGCCTAGTGGTTTCCGTTTCATGCAAATAATTTTATTTATTTTTGTTAAAAGATCGACAACAACAAGCTCGAGCTCAAGAACAACCAGACCAAAGAGACCAAGGAGACCAAACAATTAAACCAGAAGTAAGATTTATTAAGTAATTTATTACGTAGGGGTACTGTAATTTCCGCGAAAGTTTCTTCATTTAAATTATACATACTTTGTACACTTTGGGGCGATTTTGAGAAATAACATTTTTTAAGTCCCGTCTTTTTGTTTTAACCCTTTAAAGGCCGATGTCGGCATTTGCCGACATGGGCGGCCATCTCCAAAAAGAACGAGGGGACTCTCATCTATCAAACGGGCTATAAACAAACTGGTTCGGGAGATATTGACGTTTAAAGTTTGTCCTAGCTCAATTTAACAAAGAAGTACCCAAAAAAGGGCTCGACACGGAAAGGGTTAAACCCGTGTATTAAAATGTCTTCAAAATTTTCGCTCAAGGTGTTTTCATTCTTTAAACAGGTTCCTCTGACTCCACGTGCTAACAAACGATTTGAAGAGTTATCTCCTAGCAAAAGAGAACTTCACAATGAGGTAAGTAAAGGCTACAACTTTAAGACCCTCCAATTAAGAAAATAATTTTTTGCTGAATTTGGAAATTCTTAGTATCAAAATTTTCTGTTAAGAAGAGGTGTGTCAAATTCCATTTTTCAATTTTCAAAATTTTCGCCCCGAAAAGCACCCCTGCATTTAATGAACTTTTCTTTTTTTTTCTCTGCACATCGACCCCCCCCCCCTACAATTAAGCACGAAAGAGTATGGGATTTTGTGTGAAAATAATCTTCCCTTGAGGTAGCCTTACGTTGTTTATTTCAACAAGTTTCATGGCTTTTGTGTATCTAATTCGAATCGTGCCGTTTAAAAATGGCACCCACGGTGACCAAAGTTTACATTAATTCAATTTTTATTTTCGTAAAGAATGAGTTATAACCTTAATATGTCTTTTCATAAATAATTCACGATATTTAATTATATTGCAGGCCTTGGGAGCTGCCAAACGTGGTCGACTGATGTTTGGAGACGGGAAATCGTAAACCATTAATCGGTTATCTTTGGATGTGTACATGGAGGTTGGCTAGCCTGGAGGTTATCGAACTGTATAGTTTTTATTATTTTCAAGAAAACTGGCTTTTTGAAAAAATGAAGAAAAAAAACCAGGTATTCACCCAAGTGGGACATATATAGTAAATCTATCTTATTAATAGCCGTATTTTGATATCTGTG
>JAUJPO010080830.1:0-10652 GCA_032270745.1 Tiaropsis multicirrata
AATAAGCTATCCAGTCATGAAGAAATAATTATCCCCAACGGGGTCATTAATGAGATAATTAACTTTCTAATAATTAGTCTTTAGGGTGGAGTGCAGTCTACAGAGAGCATAAAAGAAAAATATATATAAGGAATTCATTTGAAGTTCCTCCTTCATGGAGTGAGGACATTGGCAATTAAAATGGAATCTTATTTTTTATGAAGTTGACATGACTGGCACACAATTCTGTTTGGTCATTATCGTGGCAGTGTAGAAGTGAATTTTTGAATAAGTTTTGTTTTAAATTGTGTGTGTGTACAAACGGCTTATTTTTAAATAGGTTGTAAGCTTTTACCTGCTTGTTGGAATGATATTTTGTGGTTTTTGTGGTTGGATAATTATAAATTGATTTTGATTTATTTGAAAAAGGGGGGAAGTATACAAGGTCTTCATTCAGTTGAATGCTGTCACTGGAGCAAAGTTTTCGGCCCTTATTCATTAACTTCATCGTGACAGTGGGCCAATTTGTTCAATAATTGAACAAATTCCTCTACTTCTCCCTGATTTACTAGCAAGTTTTAGTATCAATTTTCAATATTTTCCGTCTATGTTTTGGCAATATCGAAAGGGACACAGATAATAAGAAATAAGTTTACCTTCAATTTTAATGTCTAATTTGGATTCTATTTTTGTTTGATTATTTGAGAGGGTCAGTTTTGAAATACGTTGTTGCTTTTAAAGGGTGGCCGTAGGAACGACCGTTGAGGATTTTATTGTTATCTGGTTATCTGTTGTTTATGGAAATTGTATTTTGATTGTTATGCGATGGTGTTTAGTGGGCGCGATTTGATCTGATTTTTTGGATAGAGAGCTGTTTGTGTGGGCTGGGCGTTTTGATTATGTTGGGCTATTTAGTTATCGGATGTTGTTTGTTTTTATTCTTAGCGTTATTTTTTGGAATGGTGTCAGTGGGCGAGATTTTGTTTTTCTTATTGGCCGTTATGATTAGATTGGGCTATTAGTTATCGAGCGCTGGTCGTTTTTATTCTTGGCGTTTTTTTGCGATGGTGTTAGTGGGTGCGATTTGTTTTCCTTTTTTTTGGGCGTTTTGATTAGATTGGGTTATTAGTTAATCTGGTTTTTTATTCTTGGCGTTTTTTGTTATGGTGTTAGTGGGCTCGATTTGTTCTCCTTTTTTGGGCGTTTTTTGTAATGGTGTTAGTGGGTGCGATTTGTTCCCCTTTTTTTGGGCAAATTATTGTGTGGGTGTTTTGATTAGATTGGTTTATTAGTTAATTGGGTGTTTCTCGTTTTTATTTTTGGCGCTTTTTTCAATTAGTAGGCGCGATTCGTTCTCCTTTTTTGGGGAAATGTTGGTGTGGTTGTTTTGATCAGATTGGGTTATTAGTTAGTTCCGTGTGTGTCGTTTTTTTTTTTTTTGCGTTCTTCGATGCTCGGACTGACTGCATGGTCCACGCGAATGGCCGCAACAATAAGCTCATGCGGAGGGTCGTGCTAAATCAGGTGGTCACGTGTTACCGTATTGTAGATGTAAATTGAATCTCTTTGACAGTTAAATTTACAACTTTGACCTTTTATATTTCCACCTACAATAAAAAGCTCATCAACAAAGAGAAAGGACATATTAAAATAAGGGTAACAGAATTAGGGAGGGGGTGACAGAGATATGACAAGTAATTTTTTCTTGCTCGTAATTGTACCCAAGACGCATGTTTGGTGATATAAACATTAATTTTCGTCCCCAGACATTAACCCCAGATTGACTGGAGGTTTGTCAGTGTCGTTTTCCAATTTCTACAGGGTTTTCTCTGCTAAAAACAGAAACAACATTTCTGACTTGTCGTCCAAACCGGCCTCACTTTCAACAGTGGAAGCCCAATCCGATGGATTGAGATGCAGATCAGTGTTCAAATCAAAAGCAAATTTTTAATCATAACTCAGCGGGGGATCTTCAATATTTTAACATGAGAGCTTGAATTAATAAAAATTTAAAAAATACAATTATTGTTGTCATTCTAGGTCAAATAAACTGAACAAAACAGAGTATACCACAATCTTCATATTAGTGTATCTGTGCGCAGAATATATTCCACTTATAACCTCATATTATACTCTCTCATTTTCCTATGGGTTCTAGGCTAAAAGCATCAAATAAAACATTTAAAAAAATTAAATACTTTAAAGGTACTAATTTTCGGGCATATTAATTTTTGCGCACCAGCCAATTGTCTTCAAATTATAGGTATTAATTTTTGCACACAAATGCCTCATATATTTTTTTTCCAGGCATACAAATAAAAATAAAGAAGTTTTTAAAGATAAATGCCACTTTCTTTCCAAAAACAAAAAAACATGGTATTAAATTTTCGTGCACTCCCTGACTGCGCATAATTTCGGTATTAAATTTTGCGCATTTTTGGGCCTCTGCACAAAATTGCGCGAAAATTAGTACGCACTAAAAAAGTACCTTTAAGGTACCCAAAATTAAATATATATCTTCAATATTTTCTGTAGATTAGAGGGTGGGTCAGGATTAGATAGGGGTGGTCACTAGATCCATAAAATGTATTTTTGAACCCTGTTTTGAACACCCTATGGTTGGCAAGTTTACACTGGAAAAAAATTCTTATATTGAGACCCAGCGTTTCTGATTACACAATTTAAAAAATGTGCTTTTTTATAGAAGTTGATCTGACTGTCTTAATCGAAATTTTTGACTATCAAACTAATCGATCTTCAAACTTTATCGAACAACAAAATTTATATTAGTTTAGTTAATTGAACTTTTAGAAAATCTAGGAAATCGTGAGAAAAGTTTGATTAGTTTGATTACGTGGATTAATAATATCACAGTAGTTCAATTGAGTTATTATAACTGCGATACTATGGATTATTAATCGTAACTTAATTGAATTGCAATATCATTAATCAAACTTAGGCAAACTGTGGTATCACAAAATAGAGAGAGCTCAACTAATACACTTTGAGATTTTGCCGGAAAAAGCTGTTTTATGATTTTTTGTCTTATATCTTTTGATGCCCACTTTTGTTTAGAAAGAAATTTTGCGGGTTTTATAGTATCATGAATTATAAAAACATACTGAAGAAGAAATTCTCAACGATGGAAGTTGAGATAAAGGCCAGAAACCACTCTTTCCTAAGGAAACGCAAGCAAAATCAGGTTGGTTTACCTCCATTCTCGAGTCTTGTAAAAAACAATGGAGTGCAAACAATGCGGAAAACCGGAATTATGGGATAAGTGTATTAATCAAACCACAATAGTGCAAAAAAATGCAAGAACTCAATTAAAGTTCCCTTACCAAACTTAATCGAACTTTTTAAAATCATCTGACAAAGTTTGATTAAATTTGACAAAGCTCAACTAATAAAGCAGTTAGATTAGTTTGATTAAGACAGTCTGGACTTAAAAGAAAATGGCTCTAAAATTATTTTGCTTTGGGTAAAATAACTTGAAATTTTCAAGAGTCGTAGAAAAATACTATTTGAACAATTCTATTCAGCACGGTTTGTATGTTCTTATTTTCTTCTTTCTTTTAATAAAGAACTGAAAAATGACACGTGATGTGATGGTAAAAATGCTTGTACTGTACGGAAGAGTTAAATGACGGGTTATAATTGCAGAGAATTTCCATCTGGGAAATAGCGTGGATAGTACTATCTCCCTTTAAAAAAAGTCTGGAAATGGTGGGCAACGTCTAATAATTTTAATCTCTGGATCCCTTGCTTTAAATTTCAAACCAAATTCATTTGTACTACTGTGACTTGAGGTTTTTCCCAGAATGTCTAGAAGAAATGGGCCATTTTGAGCTAAAAAATCTGAAACAAACTAATATTTTAGGATTTTAAGGTCTAGAATTTTCAAAAATGTCTACACCTGGCAACCCTGATATCTAAAAATCAAATAATTTGAGAGCATTTGAGGGAATCTTTTCAGAAACTGTACACAGGGGAGACGTTTTTGTACCATAGTGGCTTCTAATATTTGATTCGACAGCTCCTTAACAGTATTTGAAACATGAATAAATGTCATTGAGATTGAAAACATCTGATTGGTCAACATGTAGTTTTAGTGATCGAAATTATGTTTCATTTTTTTAGACATTATTTCTTTCTTTCATGATGCAAAAAATCTTTTAATCAAGTGTTCTTTTCTGCACACAAATTCTGCTGCAAAATCCTTTTTGACTTCAGCTGGTTGAAAAACATGCGTTTTTGTGCATGAACAGCAAATAAAAGCAAAGCTTGTGCACATTTTCTGTAGATTTTTCTTGTTAATCAAATTCAATCTATTTGTTTTTTTGGTATAAATTAATTTTTTTAATACTATTATGCGTCTCACAACTTTTTTATTTTGATCCTAATTTTCCCTAAAATCAAATCAAGATGTTTGTTTTTGTCCTAAATTTTATTTTCAGTTGACTTTGTACTAAAGTGTGAGGAGAGAGTCTGTAGTCAGTCTGGATTTGTTATTGGAGATCTGTGTCTTGATTTATTTGCTCATCTTCTGTATTCACTCATCTTCTCACTAATTCTTTTAAAATAAAAAGTAATAAAAAGCTCACTTTGAGTATGAAATTTACTACTACACCTACGGCTGTATAGTTCGTCAACATTTGAAATGTGCTGCTCTGTACTCTAACTTACTTTCTATACTGGAATTTTGTTCAATTTGTTTTATGTTGGAGGGTGTTAGGTGTTATGGTTTTTAATATAATTTTCATTCTTGGGTGTTTTGGATATAACAAAACTCTATGTATCTTTCTTTCATGTTTGAAGGTTTGGGTTTTTATGTCTGGTGGGATGAAGTCCGAAAATTCCTTCAATCGCTGTGTTTTTAAGTGACTAATATTTTCAAACTGAGTTCAAAATGAAAAATATTTTTCCTATACTTTCAAAATGTTATTTTTCCTTGTAAACGGAGTATACAGTAGGAAGAAATCTCAGCAATTAATTTGTTTTTTAAAATAAATCTATAACAAGTCATGGTGTGAGAAAATGATCGAAAAGGAAGAAAACAAAAGACTGTTTCGAATTTTTATTGAGAGTAAAAACACACCAGAGAAATCTTTTCTATATAATATTTTGTCAATACAAATTTTTCTACACTTAAAAAAATCACTTCTTTATCATTTTTTCTTTTAATGAGAATATTTTAAAACATGGGTGATTGAAGCGAGTGTATGTGTTATGGACTAGTGAGAGGGGGGGAAAGAGTTTTAAACTTTTACAGACTTCAGTAGCAGGTGCACAAAGATGGACAGATGAAATTTGAAAAAAGATGAAAGATAATTTAAAAAGAAGAGAAAGAAAAAAGATGAAACCCAAAAATTGATGTAGTTTATTCTTCGCTTATGTTTTTTATTTTCATGAAGTGTAAAGCTAGCTAGTTTTGTATAGAAAAGAGCGCTTTTTAAAAATGTTTCGAGATTTGTCACGCATGGAGTGTTATGTGTGTTGGACAAAATCATAATTTTTCAACATTATGGTGTCAATAGAAATTGTTCATAATAATTATGCGAATCAGTTGCATAATTATTCCAACTAATTATCACATTGTTTTATGCAAAGACTTTTTTCATAACTCCCAAAGGTTCAGGCGAATGCAGCTGGTGAAAAGATGGCTTCTTATTCACAGATCAGATGTTTCACCTTGTTTTTTAATCAAACTTATGAAAAAATATATTCATAGCTTTTCTACTTGTAGTGTAGTGATGAAGAGTTTTCTTGAAAATGTTTTTTTTACCTCCAGTCAGCGTCGTCACTTCGTTATTAATGGACGAACTAGTCTTGTCTGAAATCTGTATATTATATAGCACTTGTCTTTAAAAGCATTTACTATTTTATGTTTTGTGAGAAACATTGTTAAACTCGGTATTAGATGGATGAAGGGAAGTTATTGATTTACAGGGAGAAACAGGGTTTTGTAGCTCTCGAGTTCGAGTTTAACAGCGTGAGTTCGAGTTTGAATGCGTGAGTTTGAGTTTGAATGCGCGAATTCGAGTTTGAATGCGCGAATTCGAGTTTGACTGCATGAGTTCGAGTTTGAATGCGTGAGTTTGAGTTTGAATGCGCGAATTCGAGTTTAACAGCGTGAGTTCGAGTTTGAATGCGTGAGTTTGAGTTTAACAGCGTGAGTTCGAGTTTGAATGCGCGAATTCGAGTTTGACTGCATGAGTTTGAGTTTGACTGCGTGAAGTAGAGTTTGAATGCGCGAATTCGAGTTTGACTGCATGAGTTCGAGTTTGACTGCGTGAAGTAGAGTTTGAATGTGCGAATTCGAGTTTGACAGGAATATTAATAAGCGAAAAACCTTGAACTATTTTCATCATCTTTCAGATAAAATGACAAAAATGCCAGACTCACCGGCAAATTTACCTTCCGACGTTCCACCCATCTCATCACCGGGTCATTTGCGAATTCCATCATCGTCTTCAAGTCAACATTTAGACGTTCGAACTCCTATCTCAATCGCTACCTCACTTCCGAATGGTTACCATCATCCAGCAAGTCCCAACCAACCCTTGTCACCTGGTTTATTGAATGGTTCGTTTCTTTATATCCTCATTAAAGTACTTTAAAAGTCACAGTTTGCAGGGTTAAGAGACAATCGCAGTCAAAAATGTCCGGAGACGTTTAGAAATGTGCTCCTTCCACCTTCGAAGTTGATGTAAATAAGGTCAGCTATTGCTACCAGATACCAACATAACGGCAATTATACTGCTGATTTTTTGCTATTTAGAAAAAGTCTACAACATTTTGCCCGTTGATTGGACCTGATGCGCATTTTAGCAATCAAGTGGCGTTTCTACTTAGTTTTTTCGTTTTATCTGATGATTGCCCTTGACGTGAAACAGGCTGTTATGAATGTTTTAGTTTTTAAAGAAATAAACTCATAATTTGGCTCTACATCTCAAATATTGAGCACTTTTTTCTCAACACGTATTATTCATGATGTTATGTTATTGAAGTGAAGTTACTCCATTTATTGTTTTTTTTGTTGATTGGTTTGAAAAACTGGAAACGTTTTGCAACCTCGCCACATTTTTGACTGCCTTTTAAACCCTCAAATTGGCTTACAGAGATTTACAAAGTCTAGTCATTTATGACATAGAGCCTGTTTATGAATCATTTAGGCCTCTGTAAGAGCCTCTTTGTTGTTCTTTTCATTTTCTCACCGTTCGGGAGAATTTTAAATAGCTGACAAGTTTGTTGTCCAGCAGGTGCACGCTTGAAGTAAGTTTGAAAACTTGAAATTAAAATCTTTTTGTCAGTCAAAAATGCTCAATACAAATTAATACAACTTAAGGCTGATACAGAAGGTAACCAGAGAGATTTTGACGGAGAGCGTCCCGTATTAGGAATATAAACAAAAAGCATCACTCTCCGTCGAAATTTCTGTACCTGACACTGCTGTACAAATGATTAATTGTGATATCCGACTAAAATAATAATCTTTCCCATCTTTCTGACACAGGTATGCAACTCCCTCACACGTGCGCCACCAGACAACTGAGCAAATTGAAACGTTTCTTAACCACTCTACAGCAATTCGGCTCGGACATTTCGCCGGAAATTGGCGAACGTGTCCGGGGTTTAATCGTCAACCTTATCGTATGTACACCTTTTTTATATAAGAACAATGTTATATAAGAACATCGAGCCTCTCAAATTTGGTGGTTTAAATTTTATCAAAAACTATGAAGAACTCTCAATTTGAGCATTAGGAATTTTCCTAATGAAAGCTTACCTTAGAAGCCTTAGACGAAGGGAACGTTTTTTCGTCGTTGAGGGTCAGCATTATTCTTATTTTTCTACTGCTCCAAACAATAGGGCCTATTGTCCTATATCCATTATAGAAACTATATAAGCAATGGAAATAAAGTGTAATTCTTCAAGGCAAATAACGGTCCAAACAATTTTACTTGTTTTACCTGGCGAGTTCCCCTTTTATTTGCTGTGCCTATAACCCTTCTCATTGAACACAAATCTAAAGGAGGCCGAGGTTATAGCAGGTTGAATTTTGCTGTCTTTTTTTCAGTATACAATGCAGGACTAAAGGTAAGCCTTTTTTAGATTAGCAGAAAGTGACCAAAAACGCCCTCTTTAACCCCACTCGATGCTTATTGAAGTAGTCTGTTGGTAAATGGTAGCAATAGCTGATCTTATTTACATCAACCTACAGACCTTTCGACTGCGACCGTGATTATATCTGAAAAATATGTACAAAAGAAATATAGACATGGTATTTTGGACTTAAAGCTAAGCGTACCTTTCACGGTTAACAACAGGTTGACTGAGATCCGATCCCTACTAATTTCTCCATTCAGACAGAGTCCATTTATGGGTGTTTCGTTGAGGTCTTTCAAGCTTTCAAAAAACCGTTTTAATACTGTTTCCTTGACACAATTCTGGACCAAAGGTCTGACGACTGACGAAAATGTGCTCATTCCTTCCAGGTTGCTGTGAATAAGGTCAGCTATATTGCTACCAGCAGATCACTTTCAAAAGCATTGAGTTGAGTTTTTGGTGATTTTCTGCTATTCAGAAAAAAGTCTACACACAACCAATATGGCCGACGTTGCACCCTTTTTAACCAAAGTTTTTTCGTTTTCTTTTTCATTATTTAGAACAGCGGTATTTCGGTAGAAGAATTCCACCAACAATTACAAGACGCAACCAATTTCCCTCTTCGTCCGTTTGTCATTCCTTTCTTAAAGGTAAACAATCTGCCCCTCCTCTCTTTCCCCACCCTTCACACTTTTAATATTGTGTGAATATTTCTTGTGAATATTTCTTAGTTAAGTGGTTTACGCTTTGAAATATATTCGATTGCACATTTTTATCACCTAAAAGTTACTGAAAGTATTTTTTAACTTGAGAATATTGTAGTGGAAAACATATGTTTTATTTCTTGAGATGTTTTTGTTTTTAACCCTTAGATCCCGAGAGATGCCATTTTGCGTTCTGGAAAGGCAATTTTTTACCAAACCACAATCTCTTGGTTATAGTTCAAGACCACTCTATATTAATACCTGTAAATGAAATGCTTTTAGAAAGAGTATAAAAAGAGCTTTCTAACGATACTTAACTCTTTGTCTGTATATCATGCTACTAGCCTTGACGGTCATTTGAAATTTGGATTTTCTGTAAAAAGAATTGTGGAAAACTTTTCATTTAAAAAAAAAACAGTCTAAGGGTAAATTTCTTGACTTTTAATTTTTTTGTGTTTAATTTAGACCAACCTACCGTTGTTACAACAAGAATTGATGTCATGCACGCACCTCTCCAAACGAAGCCCTCCTCCACACTCTTACTCCGGCTCTCCACCGGACAGCGAACGAGAGCGTATCAAGAAGGAAGCGGAAGATGTGCTTTTCGAACGCGTCGTCGGCGAGAAACGGAAGATGGACCACGAATCTAGGTAAGCAGCAGTACGTTTTTGTTGATAGTGCTCGATATTTAAAATAGAGCAGTATATTAGAAAAGAAAAACTAGAGGTGTCTTCATACTGATAGATTCATGACTGTATCGTTTAATCAACCATCATCGGTTATAATAAGCTTGTCTGCATTATTGTTATTATTGTTATCAATCTAATTGGCTGACACCAGGGATGGTTAAAGGAGAAATAACATATTGTATTTTGGTTGATGATTTATTGCAGAGAGAGAGAGAAAGAGTTTTGTGAAAAAAATAAACTTGACATACTACAGTAAAGCCGCTAGAGAACATCTTGACCCTTTTTTTCCTATTTCATACTTTTTTTCAACAACCTAACTTTTTTTTTTGGTTTCAAACCTTTCTTCGAAAATTGGTTTGCGCAAGAGAGCTTGAAAATGGTCACTTTTTTTAACACATAACAACATCTGCCATCTTTAAAACTTTTGGCTTTCTCCTCGGTCACGGCAGATGTTGCAGAAGTTTTAAGAGGGTTCGAGTTTAAAGTTAAATTGAAAAAAAAACAGGATGGAACTGAAAATGAAAGATGAAGTTATTTCCACCTGCGAATTTCAGTAAAAAAACCCACATATTTCTCTCAGAATGTCTTTCCTTTTAAAAAGATCTGAGAGAAGAGACAGGTGTTTTTCAATCCTCACTTTCTTCAACCCTCTTGCCATATGTTGCATGTTAAAATATTTTGTTTTATCACCCCCTCTTCCACCCTTCTTTTATAAAATCAGATGGGATATTCTTTCTATTTTCAAACTTTAATGCTTTCTTTTTTTCTTTCGTTCCTTTTCTTCCTTTTTGTTTTTTTCTCTCGGTGATGAAACTTTAATGTGATGTGGACTTGCGAGTTTATTTTTACTCTCTCTCTGTCTTACTTCCCCCTCTTGCAGGTGTCTTCAAATCCGTAAACTTTGCTTCTCTTCTTGTAATTGTAACGATGTTATTTACGATGCAGACTTTTCTTTAACCATCCAAAAAGATTTTTGACTGCAGGTGCGATTGGACACATCGAATTCGCAATTTTTTAACATTGTAAAATACTATTATTATTTTCTTCAAAATATACCCCTCAAACAATTTATTTCGTGTCTACGGCGCTGTAAAGAAGCTGCCAAATTGAGCCCATTGAAGTTTTCCGTAGTAAAGTCTCTTAAACGAGTTTGGAGAACGAAGCATCGAGA
>JAUJPO010080841.1:0-10651 GCA_032270745.1 Tiaropsis multicirrata
ATGCAATAATGGGTACCAAGAAGTACTCTTTGAGCTATGAGAGGAAATATTTGACCACATCTTTGTGGCTCTTGTTAAGATTTATGGCGGGTAGGCACTAGTAGGATCTAAGGCTCTAGGGAAGATCATTACTTTTTAGTATCTGTTTACTACAGTAAAGTTATTGCTTGTCAATGTTGAAATTTTTTGTTCGGAAGATACTCCAGTGATGTTAATACTGGCGTACAATATCCTGAATAATATATTTCGCAAAGTTTTAAGAAATCGCTTCAAATGATACTGGTAACATACGAAGCGATGAAGAGGAGTGAAATCCACAAGTTCAAGTTTTTATTTTAACCGGGGCTATTTTCCGAGAGCAGAAATTCATTATCTATAGGACTTTTCTAGAATTGCTTACATAGATGGAAACGAAATAAAATACTCAAGATTCAAACGCATCAAGTGAAATGAAGCCAAGTAAGTATAGGTAAACTTAAATATTCTTTTTTCTTTGGAGCTAAAGTAAGTTCAAACACGACAATAGAACAGTTAATAATCAGAAAACTTTATATAAAAGTATAAAAGTATACAATTTCTTGATATCAATATATCAGATTATAATTAGAAAATTTACATCCAAGTTGATTTTAAAACAACGGTATGTGCGGCCAAAACTTTCTCATAAATTCCCTACCCTTTAAGAGTACCGGGCTTTTTTCAGAACCTTGAAAAAACCTATCCTTACTGGCCACACATACCGTAGGTCGAACCATATACCCCCAGTTAAAGCATTGAAAATTTTCTGGTTGCTTCGCTTTAGGGCTGATTATATAAAAACACTAAAGAATTGCTAACTTTAAACAATCAACTGTTGTTAGTAACGTGCGTTATTGTTTTTGTTGTTCATCGGTTTGAAAAACAGCAAACGTTTTGCAGCATCAGCAAATTTTTGACTCGGCAGTAGGATTACCTTTTAAACTATGGTAAATTGGTTTTAATATTATTAACTTATAGACCAGTATAGACTTATATTTGGTTTCGTTCTCATTGGAAACAAGACCTATGACTTTGTTATCCTCATTGAATTGTTAAAGGATAAAAGGTACATCATCCCCACTGAAGCAAAAAACAAATATATTTTGGTATCCCTAGTGGAAAATATTCTAATTTATATATCACACTGGAAAGTTCCGCCTGATATTTTGTCCCACCACTGACAAAAGAATTCAATCTGAAATCTTGATGTTATTATCGCATGCATAATGATGAGGGGCCCATATCCAAGAAAGTTGTTTACCGCCCTTGATGACACACAGAACACTCTCCTTTTCTGCATATCTAATCTATAGCCAGAACAATTGATGGACACATAACTTAATCAGTTCCTTAGAGAAGTGATAAACCGTTTAAAACCGGATTTCTTAATAGGTTCAGTTTGAGTTCCAACTGAAACCATTTCTTTAGCGGTGCTGTTTGCAGACATGGCAATACTTATCTTTCTGTTTTTTTCATTAATTTTCTTCAAGTTTTTGAGACTTTGATTCTTTTTACAATGTAATAAACAGGGGCAGTCAATCTCTCCAGGCTTCAAATCATAAAAGGAATCCAAGGCGGATATTTTACGAGAGGGTGGTCGTTGATGATGTGTTTGTTGAACCGGCGATGAGGTGACGCGAGAGATTTTTCGATTTCTATTTTGCTGACTGGTTGATGATGATGATTCGCTCGAGTCCATATTATACACAGAATGTTTCTTCGGTCTGTTAAATTCATCACTTTGCCAACGAATTGGAACTTCCAGTTTTGAAGCGTCGGGTGCTTTCAAGGGTTCTGAGATTCTTCGACTTTTTTTCATGGAAGAATTACGTTCCATTCTCATCCTTGCTGCGTGAGGCGAAGATGTAATAGCAGCGTTCAGCATTTTTCCTAATGTAAAGAATATATTTTCCAAAATGTTAAGCTTTACAAGCTCGTCAACCTTATTCTCACCAATACGTAGAACAAGCTTTGATTTTGAAAAAAGTTCGTTGAACCAATCTTTCACAAGTTTTCCAAGATTCCAAGACTTTTTTTGTGCTATCAATCCAATTATATTCCTTTGTAAATGTTCATTGTAATTTATGCTGTAGATTTTAAACAAAGAACAAGTATAGGTAACTTCAAAAACGGCACACCAAATTATATTGCATCGGTATTGATTAAAGTTGCCTTTCAAACTATTTAAATTTTTCAATAAAAAATTATTTTGAGAAGAAAAAACATCTTTAAATGTTTATTACGTTGTCACGTGCTTTTAAGCTTATAGTTCTAAATCTTTCACTGTTAAAAGGTTAATACTCAAAGAAGACCTCAATTTTACAAGAGCTACATATCAATTTCGTTCCCAAGTTTAACCAAATAAGCACCCTCATGTGCTCTCTTAAACTATACGATATTCCTTCCACTTATACCAGGATACTTTTGTTTCAAAACAGACATTAGTTTTAGAGAAAAAAGAAATTCAGCAGAATCATCATCAACAGTTATTTTTGATCAAAAACCCTTTTAATCCACCGTTTCTAGAGAAGTTTTAACCTTTTCAATTAAAAGGGTCATAAACGTTTAAACACCAGCTTAGCATATTCGACAAAATTTTCTTCTCAACCTTTGACAGAAAACGTCATTAAAATGTCCTCGTGACAAACTTTTTTACTTAACTTTATTTGACTTTTGAGTTTACAGCTCTTTTCCTCATTCAAGTGTAGACACACCTTAAAGTATGCGGCACCTGCCCTGTTTTCCCGAACAAAAATGTTTCGATCAACAGCAAACAAAGCCTTTATCCCAGACAGCTATAAAATACCCTGAAGCCGACAGATTAGGCTCTTTGTCCACTTGGTCTTTGGCTTGGGACCAAAGAAAGAGGGTTCTACGATCCAAAGGTTTTTATCCATTCATCCCTTAAAGACAAACCAAAATAACCAGAATAAATTTGCAATTTGAGAGACAAAAAACGCACAAAACAGCTATCAGCACAGAAAAGAATGTCAATTGTACAAACTATATTATTATGAATTTTGATTAAAAATAATACCATATAGTTATTTTTAAGTGTGACTTAATGGTAACCTTCCTTACAAAGAAAAACACGAACATTTTGTTTTCTGATGAGGACATTTCGGAAGTAGAGGCCATCACTTCAAAGATTGTTGTTATGATCAGAGCAAAAACATAATCTATTCTCTATGTAATCTCATATATTCTGCTTATTATCTTGTACCAAACTCGAACAGCAGGCCGAAAAACTTAAATTTCAAAGAATGAAATAATGCCTTCAGCAAAATTTCACGGAAAAGCTGTCAAGGAAGGGAAGCGCCCTCGAATTCAGAAGTAGGCTTTAACCCGAGTGCACTGAACTAAACTACAACATATTAACTTTCATGGAAACTAACTAAGCCTAATTCCTGTATCCGACACTGGGAAGTGTGGCAAATACCTGACGCACCTTCCAACAGGAACGAAACGTTGTTTTAAACGCCCAAACAACGTTGTTTCAACGACAGAACACTATTTGGACGTTTAAGGAATGCTGGAAAAATGTCGTGTGTCTGCTGGGTTTTTCCACTGCGTAAAGAAAAAGCTGTAGCGTGTCTGAATAGGCGAAGGCGTAGTGTGCCCGTTGTGTGGTGGAAAAATGAAACGATTTGGGAAGGATTAGATCGTTTGTGCAAAACCAAAGCTGCTGGAGGTCTTTTCGAAGAATAGTCGGAACTTTTTGTTTGTTTCGCTAAACAGATAAACAAATCAAAAGAGTGCATTTATACCAACAGTCTAAACACTATGCTGAAGTCATTTTTAACCATATCGGTTGGCTAATTAACAATATGAAAACAGTGGTTCTGGCCAACAATGCTCAATTTGTGTTTTCAAAAAACTGTTTGCCGCTTAAGACTTTTGACAAGAAAAAGGAAACCTACCAAAAATTAGTTTATGGAAACAGATATCGCGTGAAGTTAATATATATGGAAATATGATTGTGTGCAGTGTAAATATTTTGATTAAAGATTAAAGATTAATTTTGTTGCTTCTTAAAAGGTATAATTTTTGATTCGCACCAGAACTATACCTAATAGTTGGCTTCATATACTTTATTTCAAATGCGGATACAGAAGGTAAGAAAATAACAAAAGCAACACTCTCCGTTTAAATTTCCTAAATTTCTGAGTACCTCTTCTGTATCCACCATTTGACGATTCAAGGGTTCAGTTTAGGGTTCAGGCCTTAAAAAGTACGAATCATTTCTCATCCCGTCGAAACCTTTATTATCTAAAAATGTCAATAGTGTCAGGGGGTCAAGTGATGTCTGGAATTGAGTTTTGGGAATTTGATGCTACACAATTATTGTGTCTATATATGTGATTTGAATGGTGATTAGTAGAAGAGAGATGAAAATAATTATGACGTTAAAATCTTTCATTATCATTTCAGCCGTATGTAATGTTTTCAGTTCGTGTTACGAGTTTCCTTTTACTGGCATTCATCCATAACTTAGTTCAATCTTCCAATTTACTTTCCGGTGAGTCATTCATTTTTTGTGCCATCGTTTATTTAATTCTCGTTGTAGAAATTGTGTCGTTTTCAATTTCTTTAAAAAAATTTGGATCATCAACGAAAAACATAAACATTGTTGCTGTCTTGTCATTGAAATTCAGGAACGTTAAAGTTTTTTTTCGGTTGCCGTTTAATGTGATTAAGAAACTAAGTTCAGGCGCGTAGGAGTGCAAATTTTAACTCATTAACTATCGAAATGTAAATAGATAATTAATGCATCGTAAAAATATGCTTTCCAACGCACATTTTGCGCCATCCCTGTCTACGCGCCTGAAGTTCCACAATTTGGCTAAAAATCATTAAAAATTACCCTTTTGGAAGTTACCTTTGGGACTACCAGAACAGCTACTTTAGAACATCTTTTAAATTAATTATGCGTCAAGATTTTAATCGATTTTCAAAGAATCTATACCTAAATGGCATTATTTACTTTCTTCAGGATTGAGATCAAAGAAGCAAGAAATAAGCTCTGTATGTCCATCTGGATGCCCAAGTTACTGTGAACCAGTATGCTCACCAACCTGCTGCACGCCGCCCATCCCACCCCCTCCTCCGCCGCAGATTTTCTATTACTATCCTCTACCCCCTGCTGGTCCAACCGGTATTAATGGTAATGTTGGTCCTCAAGGACCTGATGGGCCACCAGGACCCCAAGGAATTTCTGGTCCTCAAGGGGTAATAGGTCCTCCAGGATGGCCTGGGGCAGCTGCAGGACATCAGGGACTTGATGGTCCTCAAGGCGCACCTGGACCACAAGGTTTACCTGGTCCTCCGGGTCCAGAAGGGCCAGTTGGTGCACAAGGTTCTCAAGGTTTACAAGGGCCACCAGCTCCACCGCCACCGCCACCATCTTGTCCAGGAATGTGTTTATCTGCGTGCACAAGACATTGTCATCCTACTTGTTGTTCTGCAAGGAAACGAAGATTTCTAAAACCAGAATGATCATCACTTTGCAAAATGTTTAATAAACTTCATTCAAGACTTCGGACAATACATTTGGGTCTATGTTTGACCAAAGGAATGGACAAAGGTTTCAAAGTTTCAAATAGACTGTTGATCTAAGTCAAATGTAAAAAATATTTTTGCGAAAACGGTTCGCAGTGCATCCTATCAGATTTTACTTTAGGTGAACATGACTCCCCCATGACTCTGAAAATGTCGTGTATTCTTCTTACTTTACTTTTTAAATGACTATTTTATTGTAATGTTTTTACGGGGGCTTTTAATAATTGTGAAAAGTATGTTTTATTAAACTTTTTACAACACAAATGTTTGCAGCCTTTGCATTTACGATAGATATTTTCCCTATTCTTCTATGATATCCAGAAGAAAAATAACCTCGATCCCCAATACGCTTTTGAACCCTGAGGAAATCTCGTCCCAATAAGTGTGTAGTCTGATTATTAGAAATAAAAAAAAAATAGGAAACACCTCAAGTTGGCCAGGAACGAACATGACGAAATTTGTATCAAGAACAGCTCATCCCCTCCGTAGGGTAGGGGAGGAGGGGGGGGGGGCGTATGGGATTTTGGTATTACGGAAATGGACCTTTTTACCTCATTTTTGAAACCCCAGCGACACACCCCTGTCAGTTGTCAGACCATAAGGTCAGTACTTCCACTTCCACTTCCACTCTATCTTACATATTGTCATTGAGTCCGGGTGGCCGGACCGGCTTTCCCTAATCTCGCACAAACCGGACGCCAGACTGAGGCTAGGAAATATATGTACCGCTATTCAACCAAAAACCAATATAAATTTCTTTGATATTGGTCCAAAACAACAATCGGAATGTGTCAATATATTTTCTTGATGTTAATTTTCATTCACAACAGATCAAATCAACCATCATTCACCTTCTGGCTTCAACTTCAACATCACTCAAATAAGTTAGCTTTTCGTTAATTTAAGTCATTGACATTGTGTAGAATTAATCAGTGAAATCTTGAAATCATCAAGGTTTAAGAATAATCAGTGCTGTGTTTGGCATTTGGTAAATTTATTCTTTTTTGTCTGTTTGAAAGAGAAAGAAAAAAACATAAAGTCATGTATATAATTTGCATGCGCACGCATCAACAATCTTTTTCCATGGTCACCCTTAAGTTTATAAAACTTTTAGACTAAAATAACTAAATTACTTTCACTTTTGGCTTAGCATCTCTCAGGGGGATAATACCATCAGAAGGGGTTTTGGGAACCTCCAGTCAGCCAGTCAAACATGGGATGCCAAAACAGACGCCATTTTTCTGACCTTCCAAGATCTTGTGAATGTTGATGTTTGAAAACGAAAGTAGAATTCAATGCAGTTCTAGTTCGCACCAAGTATATCAATCAAACAAAATTTGATTATTTGGAATATAATGATCAAACTTCTAGAACCAGAAAAGAAAATAGCTATATGATTATTTTTGGATGATGCGCATTATCTAGCATTACTGTATTGAACAAAACAAAAAAAGATGTTGCAGGAAACCTTTTTACTGTTGCATCTCAGAAATATAGATATATTATCTTATTAAAATGTTACCTGTACATTACCACTTGTCTGGAAAGCAGTAAAAATCAACATAAAACAAAGTCCAAGTACAACAACATTGTAAAGTTTGATATCCATTGCGATTTTGTACTTTCATGTGTTTTGAAATTAAGGTGTTCTGTGTTCTGAAAAGATAAAACAAAATTTAAAAAAGGAGAAATCCAACTCACGTGAGTTTGTGAAGACATTCTGACATTTTATTTGTCCTTCAAACAAAGACAGATCAGATGACAGACACAACACAAGCAACGAAATTTAAAATTTTGAGTCACCCGCTTGAAACTTTTTTGTTTTTATTTGAGGCTACCATCTTGGAAGTGAGAATCATGACCCGATCATGTGACATCATGGTCAAATTTCCGAGAATCGAAAGCTAAAGGTGCACTTACACTTCACAGTTCAAAAAAAGTTAAAATTTATTGAAAACAAGAAAATTGGTATACAGAAACGAAAAGATCAGCAAGAGAAATCGGGATCCAACTTGGCATGGCAAAGGAGAGCACGAAAGAGACATGGAAAAAGAGTGTTAAAGAAAAGATAGTCGAGGAAATAACATCACAGATGGAAAAGAAAGAATGTGAAATGAAAAAGATGAGACACCAAATCGGACAAAAGTTTGAACAAAAAACGTACCTGGGAAGAATGGGGATACGAGAGGCAGGAAAGACATTAAAGAGAAGATTGGAGATGATGGATGTTGGAAACAACTTTGGAAAGAACAGGAAGTGTAACGAATGCGGGGAGAAAGAAGACAGTGAGCACCTACTAGCATGTCAACAAACAGGAGCTCGATGGAAACTAGAGGCATCTTGTTTGAAAGAGACAGAAAATTTAAATGTTATAAGAAAAACTAATGACTTCATATACCTAACAATAGAACAAAGGGAAAAAGAAGTCAACAAACAAAAAGAAAATTAAAAAAAAAACAGAAAAAAAAAAAAAGGAAACAAAAGTCTTGCACCGGACTCGTGACTTAAAAATCAAGAAGAAGGTGCTTGTTGATGTAACAGATCAACAAAGAGGACGAACAAAAGATTCAAAGATTCAAAGAGTTGCTCTTCCAGTCGTTTTTATTTTCATGACGTCACGAATCCAGGAATATCTTAAAAATGCGATATCTTGAGTTTGAAAATAAGTTGAAAGGTCGTGGTTGACCCCTCATTGGATCAGAAATTCTATGGAGAATACAATGGGAGAGGTTATAAGGCTTGAGGGTCAATTTTAAAATTTGCTGAATCTTAAGGCAATTTAGGGCAAATGACGTCATCAAAACGGTAAAATGCGATATATCGAGTAAGGAATGGAGTTGAGAAGGTCGTTGACCCCTCATTGGATCCAGAATTTCATCGAGAATGAAATAGTAAGACTTGAGAGGTAATTGAAGAATGAGTATATTTGGGGTAATTTGGGCTCGATGATGTCATCAAAAATGGGAAACGTGCGATAAAGGAAGTATTGAGGGGATTGAGTGAGAATGGTTACGTCGGAGGTCTTATAATAAGTGTGGGGTGGGAGTTAAACAAATATGTTATGGGCTCTTGACATACTTCGCATTGCGAAAACGGAACGCTCGTTCCACAACCCCGTTTATGTTGATTGGATGAATAATATCGCAGTTGCTTTTGTTGTAGTTATATTCTCAGTTTGTGTATCAAATTACTCTTTAAATCAATATTTATCTTTTTTAATTGATTAATATTGGAATTTTCATTTACGTAACTTCTTTTTTAAGTTTTATACAAAAGCTATTCATCTTTAACATACCAAATAAAGGATTTTTAAGAGACTATATTAGTTATATCAGCTTTGCTCTTTCCCACTTACCCTCTGCGCTTTGTTTTTATTTTGACATTTTGAACACCTCAAAATTTCTTGGAAATCCTGTCCCTGTACAGCTGTATGTGAATCTGTGAATCAATGGTTAGGTGAATCTTGACATATTGACTCTACTCTCTTCACTCGACTAGACTTCTTTGAAGAATTAGAACATCTGATAACATTATCCACACAATATGATATTTGAGTTTCACCTGGCGCCTGGAGGTTAATGGAATTTTTATCCAGATTATATTTTGATTGAACGTGGAAGTTTCATCACTAGGAAGTTCTGGAGGACTTTTTTACGCAGATTATATTTTGAACGTGGAAGTTTCACCTGGAAGTCAGACGACTTTTCACGCCAGATTATACTGTTATATGCATGCTGGACACGTGCACGTGGAGTTTCTCACCTCTGGAGGTTGGAGGACTTTTTACGCCAGATTATATTTGGAAGGTGTGGAAAGTTTTACCTCTGGAGTGGAAGTTGGAGGACTTTGATGTCATGTTATATTTTGAACGCAGAAGTTTCACTAGGAACTTGGAGGACTTTTTACGCAGATAATATTTTGAACGTGGTGGAAGTTTCAGCTGGAAGTTCAGAGGGGTTTTCACTCCAGATTATATGTTGGACATGGAGTTTCAACTGGAAGTTGGAGGACTTTTTTTGCCAGATTATATTGTTATATGTATGCTGAACGTGGGATTTCCCCTGGGGGTTGGAGGACTTTTTACGTCAGATTACATTTTAAATGTGGAAGTTTCACCTGAAAGAAGTTGGAGGACTTTTTTACGTGTGAAGTTTGAAGTTTCACCTACTGAGAAGTTTGAGTACTTTTATGACAGATTATATTTCGATTGAATTTCATCTAATTCTGTCATAAACTTACTTTTATCAGTGAGGGCAGCGGTAATTGTCATCATCCGAAAACAGCAGACTTTTCTGGTCTGTGGTAATTTATAAATCAAGCTAGATTGAAAACAGTTTTGCTTTTACAAATTGAAGACCAGAAAAGTCTGTCATTTGAAGGTGATTAAAGTAACCCCGGTTGACAGTCCCCTGCCTATAATGTTTTAATTTATAAGGTTGACTTTTTTATTATAGCTTTGTCAATTATTAATTTCGCCGTAGCGAAATTATTTCAATCGGTTTTAAACTCTCTGTGGTGGCGAATATTTTTAAGTTCTCATCGACAACTCCGACGTTGAGTTTTTGCAGACCCGCACTTGTTCGAGAACAAATCCAGCCCGCAAATTACACAACATCAGGATCATCGATGACAATTAGAATATTCCTGTTTGCTTTTTTCCTGGATATGGAAAAACAAGATGGATGCATGGATGCCAGAGCAGAAAAGCAGAGGCCAGATCAGAGTGTTACGTGTTTTATGGATTAGTGTCCGTTAATGGAGTGTTACTTTATCTGTGTACTATCCTCATGCACCAACAAAAGATTTGTGCATTTGTTTCTATAGTCTGAGATAGAGGAAGGATGTGCTTGGTTTTGATTTTTTTGGTTGAAAAGGGCAAAGGAAATGAATGAAAAAATAAAACACTTCAGTTGGAATGTTTCCAGATATTCCAAAATTATATCAGGTAATCGTTTTTGATGTCTTCTGATACTAGCTAAAAACCATTGTCATTGCAATGTTTTGATGTTTTTGTGCTGATGCGATGTATTTTCAATATTTGAACTCATACATGATGACCCACGGTGTGACCCAA